>LGRX02027164.1:0-18965 GCA_001247695.2 Cymbomonas tetramitiformis
GCTAGATTTCAGATTTCATTTTTTGGAATGCTTGATTTCAGATTTTCTACATCTGTCATTTTGCTCTAGTTAGATTTCCTTTTTTCAAATTTTGCTAATTTTGCTCTACGCTAGATTTCAGATTTCCTTTTTTGGAATGCTTGATTTCAGAGTTTTTACATCTGTCATTTTGCTCTACGTTAGTTTTCAAAACTGGTTCGGACCCCCCCACCCCCCCACCCCCCCATATTATTGTTGTGGGGTTCGGTGTAAGTTTTTTACTAACAACAAAACAATTACAAATAAATTCGTTTGGGAAACAGTTTTGACAATCGTACACGATTGGCAGACCTGTGTATCGCGTGTTCATTAATAATTTCTATATAGCCCGTATAGACCGGACTAGGAAAGAATGGGAAATGATCCTCCTAAAGGCCTCAAGCGATTTAAATATTGCCAAGGAGGGCATGGGCCGATGCAAAAAATCACAGGGTTACTGCCTGACTCACGTTTGACAATCGTATACGATTGTCAAGCTCTGTCGTTGGGTTCGTCTCTCCGACGCACGTTTGACACTCGCTGGGTTATACCCCCCGAGTCCCTAGAGCCAGACGGCCCTCCTGCACCCGGGGGTTTACCCGCAGGGCTTTCCTTCGCATCCACTTCCTCATCGCACGATCCAGCCCTACCGGCTCCAGACAATGGTGGACGTGAACCCCCTGGACCCCCAGCGAATGCCCCGGGACCAACAGCGTTGCCAGCTCCAGCGGCTGGTGGGCCGCCGCCGCCACCTCCTCCTGATGGCTCGTTTGCCATAATACCGTCAGGACAATCATGAGGGACGGCGTCGCGGCAAATCTCCAGAAAGGCCTCCTCTTCCCCCTTCTCCTGGCCAAGGAGAAGATATCGGGGACGAGCTTTACTGGTAACGCGGGATGGACACACCCTATGGGTGCCGCAGTCTTGGGCGGATTCTGGATACCCATTTGCGATGCCGACGACCACGGTCAGGTCAGCAGCAGACGGAGGTCGTGAGCTCATCTACAAGGCCATCCTCATGCTGGGGGCATCCTTGAGGGAGTATCTTGACATGGGGGGCACAGTGGCACATCCCCCAGTCCTACTGACGACCCCGGAGATGGAGACGCATGCATGGGTGGTGGACCGAGGCGTGGTGGACGCGGCCCTGCTGGAGTACCGTATCAGACCAGCGGAATCGGGGAATCCCAGGCCGGAATGGAAGCACGTTCCCAGTACCCTCGAGTCTGACTGCGATCCATCTCCTGGACCCCGACTGTCTTACAGCGTGGGTCGAAGTGGAGCAGTCGGAGTGGTACCGGAAATTACAGTCTCATCCTGTCCTTGCCCCCATACCAACTCCTCCCACTTCATCTCAGGCTCCAATTCCGCCACCGCCTGACGGCCGAGCTCATTTTCTAGCCCTCACTGCAGCCCTACCCTCTGTTCAGCACCCTGCAACCCCTACTCCCACGACAGTTCCGACTGGCCATGGACCAAGCCATTCTCGACCCCATCTGTCAGTTCATGCAGCAACCTTCACTCCTGCAGCCACCTCGTCTGCCGCGGGAGAACCCAGCAGTCGCGACCTCATCAGTGAGCAGAAGATAGAGGAGGCGTTGGGGAAACTGGTGAACAAGGTGCCCAAGTTCCCCTCTGGAGAAGATCTGTCTGAGGACGACAAGATCAATGAGCTAGAGACATTCTCAAGGAAGGTGCAGAACTTGTTGGACAACAAGCTGGTTCAGAGGGCCTGCAGGCAGGTCAGTTGCACCGGGGGGGGGAGGGGGGGGTACATTGCCACCGTCTCCGACATTATATGGAAGGTGGCAGAGGAATGCTTGCGTGCAGAGCAGCGGGAGTTCGTGGAGAAAGCTGCCGGTGGTGTGGGCACCTCGACTGGCTGGATGAGGCGTCACGCTGACGCCGGCATATTCTTCGGGGACCCAGCCCTCAGCATGCTGGCAATAGAGAAGCTACAGAAGCTAAGGGATGGGCTTACTCGTAGACAGACGAGTAAGGAGACAGCTAACGCCTTCCACTCGAGGCTGTCTGCACGTCAGCGAATCGTCAATTTCCTGGCCAAGGTCGTTCCGGGCAGCGTATCCGTCTCAGGCCGCGTCGGGTACCACCAGGGTGCGCCCTGGGACGTGCTCCATGGCGTGGACTCCCACCTCCACCAAATCCTCGTACCATCTTGCTTGCCTTCGGCTGAGCTCTCGCGAGGGGGCGAACAGCCAGCGTAGTGGGGCGTGGTCCCCCATGAGCCTGAACTCGGTGAAGATCAAGTAGTGCCTCCATCGGAGTCGGAGCTGGTGTGCTTGCTCTTTCGGGGCGGCGGGGAGCTGTCGCTGTTGAGGAGGGAGCTGTCTGACAAGTTGTCGGACTTGGAAAAGCAGCTCGAGGTGGTTGACGGCGAGCTGGGCGTGAGGTAGGGTTCGCCGTCGTGGTAGGTCATGCACTCGAGCGGGGTGAACCGGTTCCTGACCTTGTTCACTTGCGCGCTCGATGAAATGGCTTGCCGCGCAGTACAGAAGCTGACTCCCGCGAAGTGGCCCTCCGGCACTCCGTCCGCCAGGCGAAGGAAACCCGCCTTATTCATTGCTCGCTTGAACTCGAGCGCGCCGACGATGTTATACACCTCGTGGGCGGTTGATTCCGTGGCCCGTCGCCAGACGAGCCTGCCAGAGCGCGTGCGCTGCTCGGTCTGGAACCATCTGAAGACGTCCTTGCGCTCCTTGTTCGCCATCGCAGCCACTTGCAGCCGGATGGGGCATGCGTACTGCGACATGTCACTCCCGCTGCCGTCACTCCACCCATCGTCCCCTTCTGTCCACAGCAGGAAGCGGATGGCCACGCTACAATCGCCGCCATGCTGTCGGCGAAGACGGCCGTGGAGGCGGTCCATGGAATGCCGGATGAGGAGCTCGGTGTTGCTTTGGGCGCGGGCCACGGCCTGCAAGTCTTCTGGAGGCGTAGCGCTCCTTGCTAGCGGGTCCCGGCGCTCACGACGGATCGGAGCAGAAGATCTGCGTGTCACCGATGGTGCAGCTGGTGCTCCGTGGCTCGGGAGATCTTCATCTCGAAGCGAATGCTTCTTCTGCAGCCCCTTCTTGACCTGCCGCGAGGCGGGCTCCACTCTGAAGATGGAGCTGCTGGCTCTCCAGTGCTTCCTCTGCTGCTCGAGGGCGTCCTCGGCCCGCTGCTGCGCCTGGGGATGGTGTGGAAGGGCTGGAAACCCCGACTGACGGATCGCGAGGGTCTCCGCGGGCTCGAGGGGCCACGCCTTGGGGACGTTTATGTTCGGGGCGTCGACTGCGTTCGTCGCCTGCAGCGTGATGTTGCCCGACCAGTGCTCGGCTTCTGTCGGCGTCGGCGGCGTGCAGGTGGTGGCTGATGTCGGTCAGGAAATCCTCATGCCTGTTACCCGCAGCTTAAGGTGGCTTAAGCCACCTTAACTTGAAGGGCTCATTGGGGCTTCGTCGGCGGTGCTTTCAAAATTTGGAGACCTGCGTCGTCAAGATCTTGAGCTGCTCTTTCTGCAGTGTCTTATCAAAAGTTTGATCTGAGTTCATCTTGACCCTCAAAATCTCGGTTGAAGTAGGGTGGGTATTTCCCAATTTTCCTTAAGATGGCTTAAGCCACCTTAAGCCAATTAGCTCACGGGGGCTTCCTCGAAGGCGCTTTTCAAAATTTGGAGACCTATGATGTCAAGATCTCGAGCTGCTCTTTCTGCAGTGTGTTGCCAAAAGTTTGATCCGAGGTCATCTTGACCCTCAAAATCTCGGTTGAAGTAGCATGGGTATGCAAAAACCGGAAAAAATCGCTCAAAATTCACTAAATGTTGCATCCTCTTGGATACTTCCCAAAATTGCTCACCGGGAACTTGGGCTCGCCGAATAGTGCATATAGTGTCTAAAAGAAGACATTGTCGCCGTCATTTTGAGCTAAAAAAATCTAGTTTCCGGTACCGATAGCTCCCGCAATAATTGAAAACGTTAAGGTGGTTTAAGCCACCCTAAATCGCTGTTAGGGTGGCTTAAGCCACCCGAAGGGTAATAGCCACTCATGCCTTTTGGCGACATCGCCCAGGTTGTAGGTAACGTTGCGCAGCTGGTAGACACCCTTGTCCTCGAGGGCCTCTATCCATGCGGCGCGTTCTCGCTGATGCCGCACGTCGCCGCCTTTGAACTCGGCCTCCCTCACTATGGCTCGTCTGAGCTGGGCTTGCTGTCCTGCCAGGTCGTAGTAGACCTGTCCCCCGAGGTAGAAGGTGCCCTCGCTCTGACGCTGCCGCATGTGCAGAACGTCGTTCCACTCCTGCGTGAGGGCGTCGATGGTCGCGGAGGCCATGATGACGCCTGAGCTCAGGTGGAAGGGGCTGTCCGTGGTTGCACTGTCACTGTACATGCTGTAGATGTGTGAGGAGAGGTTGGTGAGCTTAACTTCCTCCGCTCTTCTCTCAGCCGCCCGGATGGATCCTTGGTCAGGAGGGGGCGCCGAGTGCACACCTCGAGGACCCATCCCCCCGCAGGTCGTGCTGGCGGAGGTGCTGTCATCGCTCGCGGCGTCTGTCGATGCAGAAGCACCCGTAGCCGGCCAGGGTTGTCAACAGCGGGCTCCTTCCCTTCACGCCTGTTTTCCCCTACGCCCTCGTGGTTCCCCGACTCGGCGTCGCCGTCGCTGTTGGGCACACATGGTACCTGGGGGGTCGAATTGACCATCTAAGGGGTTTGGGTATTGCCCGGAGAGTTCTCCAATGTATGCTACCAATGTTAATAGCAATATTACCTATTTCGATGTTGCCAAAAACGATGGCGCGGTCCATTTTGGCTGATTCGAATGCATTTGGTGTGCAACATGTGTAAAACTCGGGGGGGTGTAGGACTTATACGATAGGGTTTGAGCGTGCTAGCACCCTTAATGAGTCGGGAACGTGAAAATTGTTATCATATGAGTACTTACTTTATAATACATGCCCATACAAAATATCTATGTACGACAAAAAGTCCTAGCAGTCTTGAAACCTCAAATTGGACACAAGTTATGTTATTCGCGAAAACGCGTAAATATCACTGTCATTAATAATAATACCAACACAGCAACCTATTCAAGCCTAGTTCTACAACCAGAGTGCATATATCAAGGTATGGTTTGCTGGAGGTCAACATTAGCATAAAAGATTTCAAATATTTTTATTTGATAAATAGGTTGGCTGAACCTATCTAAACATATTATGCACTTCGGGGAGTCAAGTGGTTAAGGCATGAAGAAGTTATGGTCGATACCGTTCCGCGATCTCCCATACTTAACCATACTAAAAACACATATATCTCGAGATCTAGATCTGCAATTGTTTATGCTAATGTTGACCTCCAGTAAACCATACCTTGATATTACAACTAGTATATATGCTTTTCAAGTCCTAAATAGGAGTCAGCCTACTACAACTGGCGATCGACGATCCCGGCCATCTTCAACCTTACAGCGAACACAGGCCGTTACAACGGATGCGCAGACCTATACCGTGCACTTGAAAGCGCCTGCGTCACTCACAGAGGGAGCGCCATATCAAATAAACAGGTTATACACGTGACTATTCAACTATTTATTAAGTGCTTTCCAAGGCCATGCTATGCGGTTGCCGGCGGAACCGACGGCGATGTCGTCACGTACGGTCAACGGTTTTCGGCGGGACGAAAGATGACTTTAGCAACAACTTTACTCATTCTTAGATGGTCATTTTACCGGTAGTCATAGGTGCCATGTGCATGCACGCTGCGACCATCTCGTCCTCGTCGCACTCGAACGCAGGGATGTAGGTCCCCAGGAAGTCGCTCCAGATGTAAACGCCCGTGGTCTCGTCGCCCCCAGAGCCCCCCCTCGCTCCGAGAGTCCTCCTCGCCCCCGCCGTACGCGACCCTTTCTGGATCGCGACCCTCGAGCTCCTCCTCACCATATCCTTGTCTACATTCAAACATTTCTCGCATCCCCCACTTGTAATGCTCAAACCATTTTCCAACTGCATTGGAGGTATTCATGTTATCAAGCCCATTTCTGACTTGTTCCTCATAATGTTTCAAGAGAAATAATAATTTACTTGTATTTTCACATGTGGCCTCATCACAATCACGCAAACCACATTCATTACATGTTATTTTTTCACAGTGCATACAATCATACCACGAAAGCCTATCAACAATAATTTCGGCCCAATTTTCGGTTGTGGACTCACCATCATCAATACATTCTGAAACATTTTCGGTTACTTGACAATTTTCACACCATAATTCACGAATTGTAGGGTCTTGTTCACACATGTCACATTGAACGTCGCCCCCCCCTCCCCTAGCTGCCACTTTTTCGGCATTTTCGGGGGAGAGGGTACCCCCCACCCCCTAGCTGCCACTTTTTCGGCATGGGGGATTTGGATTTTGCCCCCGGAAGTATTCGAAAACTTTCGCCAGCGGCCCATGATGTGATCACTCGTAAAATAGTAGAGGGCCCACGGAACGCTCTTGAATCTTCGTGCACCTAATTTTGCCGGCGGGCACCCGCCGCACGTGTTGGGACCCGCCTCGCGTGTTGGCCCCCGCCGCGCGTGTTGGTCCCCGCCCCGCGTGTTGGGATCCACCGCGCGTGTTGGCCCCCGCCGCGCGTTTTGGAATCCGCCGCGCGTGCTGGGACCCGCCGCGCGTGTTGCCCCCCGCTGCGCGTGTTGGAACCCGCCGCGCGTGTTGCCCCCCGCAGCGCGTGTTGGCTCCGGTCAGCGTAATGTAAGATTTGAACATCAGGTCCATGGGTCCATTTTTTTGACCCATTTTTCGGTGTTGCACCTATATTCGTCTTTTGCCATATTACGACGCACCAAGGTGGTATCGCCGTGGTGACTAAAACCTAATTAACCAGCGACACCATGAACCCCTGAAACCCTGAACCCCTACACTATCAAGTCCTTCGGAAATTTTGGGCCAACGTCATTTGGTTGTTTGTATGGTACGAAAATGATCCTACAGGTCGCTACACTACTCCATTTGGTGCGAAATGGTTCCAAATGGGCGTAGGTCCCGGAGTTATAACGATTTTAGGCCTTTTGGGGTCTATTTGAGCGACGTAGAGAACATTTCACCGTACCGACGTGCATAGATGCGATACATCAAAGTCATGTGATCGAGTTCGAGTTCTAGTGGCTAAACCCTAGCACCCTGAGAAACCCTAAAACACTAAATCATACCCCATTCGAGCCCTTCGAACTCGAACGTACCCGGCGCGAAGGTGGTATCGACACAGGGCATTGTCGCCCCCGTTGTGCCCGGAGGCACAGCGTGAGCCGATATGTCCATGCGTCCGTATGTGTGTCATCGGGGGTAATCTGGGATTGGCACGATGACAGTGAGATTGGGCTTGAAATCACGATGAGAATGAATACCAGATGTCCGGGGTATGACAGTATGACACTATGACACTATGACAGTATGACAGTATGACACTATAGTAGTATGACAGTACTGTGGGGGGTGTCATCGTGGAACTCAGTCAGACCCTCGAAGAATGGTCAGATTCGCATCGGGGTTGAAAAGACAATGAAATCGAATATCAGATATTAAGGTTATGACAGTATGACAGTATGACGCTATGACAGTATGACAGTATGACAGTACAGTAGTATGACAGTACTGTGGGGCAGTCATCGTGTCAGCCTGTTGGCATAACATCTGAATCGAGAATGACGAATCGGAATTAGAAATGAGATCGGATCGGGAACTGAACGTTGAGCCGAAGTGTGACATCGGCTCTCGAGTGGTTGACCCTGCAACCTGAGTGACGAGTGAATAAGTAGAGCACTTGAGAAGTGTTTAGCCTTCAGAACTCGGAACCGAATTATCGTTTGTACCTCAATCTGGCCCTGATCCAGTATATTATAAAAATCCGAATTGTGTACCTTTGCACGTTCAATCAAAAACATATCTCCGAGCATCTGTCGTCGTGCCCCTGGCACATTTGGTATCAGCGTGCTGCGATTTCGCCTCTGCGCAACTCGCCCACGGGCCTTTTGTAACTTCCGTTGTACTACAGGGGGAGAGCTGCACTTCCGGCTATCTGGGCGCAATTTTAGCCTCCGTAAGTACATTTTTTTTGGTATACAACGGCCGTATCCTTTGGAAAACATCTCCAAAACTTCATATTTTCGCCCCTTAACACTGGGGACCCAACCAGGCTCAAAAAAGTCAGCATTCGTTTTCCGATCTTAACTTCCAAGTCTGCCCCAGGCTACAAACAACCGTCAGGGAGCACCCTAAAGGGTTTCCCCGGTTTATAGTAGCCAGGAAAACCTCATAGCCCACTTTCTAGAGCCTTAAAAAGGCGAAAAACAGCCAAAAACAGCCCAAAATAGCCGTTTTAGCCCCTTTTCAGCCTACCCCCAAACCTTCCACAGTAGCCCCCACCACCAAAAACTCCTTCCCCAGACCCCATAGGACACCCTAGAACCCCCCAATACCGCCCTCACGGCCACCAGCAGCTGGGAAAACCCCTCAAAGTAGCGCTTTTAGTGGCTTCTGGACAGTTTCTGGACAGTTTCTGGACACCTCTGGTTTACCCTCTGGCTGGAATATTTTGGGAGTGTACGAAGTCCGGCTACCTTCCGGGACCTTGCTGAGCTTTCTGGGACCTTGCTGAGCTTTCTGGTTGCAGTTCCTTGACCCCTGCCTGCATACATAGGCACTTGAAATCTGTGTCGCGGAGCCCTGGCGAATTTTTGAGTTTGCCGGTGTATGGCAGTACCCCCTTCACCAGAAGAATACAGTCTAAGAGCGTGGTGGAAACAAGGACCCATCAAGTGGGTATTCCCTCCAGACCCCACCTATCCACCAGCAGGCGCCTTCTGGCAGAGCGGTCCTTGGAGCGGTCCTCCTTCCCCCTCATCCTCTGACGACGAGGAGGAGAACTGAGCGCCTGGATACAGTCACGCTGGCTATCCCACCAAGATACCACAACTGGGTGTGGGTTCAGATTGGAAACCTTCTCTTCCGCTACCCGAACTCCCAGGACCTGACAGTCTTTCCCGCGCTCCCTGGCTCATATCCAGTGCAAGGAATCGAAGAGTGGCCTTGGGTCCCCCCATCACCGCCTGGAAGTCCCGCCCCTTCGCCTCCAGCGAGCGACATCGAAGAGGACGAGACTAACTAAATAACAAAAGGCGAGCACTCCCCACTTTGCTCACCTGTGGCTATTGCCACACCCAGTCCTTGATCTCAACCAGCTCAGCAACCAGGATGTCACAGCAGACATCAGAGGCATTTCCCAGCATGAGTGTCAGCGCAGAGCAGCTACACCACACTCTGTTCTCTCCCATAACCTTCCCATCGCCCACCACATATGCTTCCGCTCACCCCATTCCACACCCAGGCACCACCATGCCCTACACAGCGGTGCCCCGCCCTTATACTATGCCGGATGGCACCCCCGCACAGGCTGTATGGAACGGCATCAATTGGGTATTACCCCAATCAGCGCCCCTCGCTGGGGGAGTATCACCAGTGCCGTTCACACTGGGAACCCATCACCCCGTGGGCGCATATCCCACACCGTTCCAACAACAGCTACAACAGCAGCAGCAGTGGCTCGCGTACCAGCAGCAGCAACAGCAGTGGCTTCAACAGCAGCCACTGGAACCGATGCAGCAGCAGTTACAGCAGCAGCAGTTACAGCAGCAGCAGCTACAGCAGCAACAGCAGCAGCAGCAGCAGCAGCAGCAGCAACCGCAGCCGCCACAACTGCCGCAACATCGACCACAGCAGCCCCATCAGCTGGCACCAGCCACCTCCGCGCTTCATGACTCAGGCGCGGATCCCTCATCGCTGCAGCACTTCATCAGCATCGGCGCCGCGGCCCTGCCGGACCCTCTGCAGGTACCCCTTGACAGCGGGGTTCAGCAGAACGTCTTGGGCGGCACCCAGCTCTTGGTGCGTCACCTTCCCGCGGTGGCGACAACCTCAGAGACTCGCCGGCGGCGGCGTTCCCGAAGGGCATCTTCGGGCCCTGCGACACATGGCAAGCATCTCCCAGGTCCAAGCCACGCACCTGATCACTCTGACCCCGACTCTGGCACGGACATCAGCCGCACCAGCACGGGGACCAGAGGCAGCCGAAGCACGCAGGCACGAGCTGAGCGCAGGCGGAGGGCCGCCCACAGGTCCGGCTCTGACTCGGACGCGAGCAGCCGAAGTGAACACATTCGCAGAGAAGTCCTAGCGGCAGTACAGGCCCTGGACATCTCCGCGGTGCTCTCGAGAGGACTCGCGCTGCCTGGTGCGACGACGTCGGCAGGAGTCTCCCCACCAGGCGACCCTCAGGGCAGCGCACAGGGCCTGACGGCGGACCATCTACACGAGGCAGACGCTGCTGCCAGCGTAACCCCTCCTGTGCCTCAGACCGCCGCTGAGACCGCTCCCGCCGAACCTCCCACTCAGGGCCGGCCAAATCCCCATAACATGATGGTGGCCCGCCGGCGACAGTCGATGGAGACGGTGGTGCACGGCGGTGGCAATCCCGACTCAGAGCCCAGAGACTCCAGTTCAAGCGACTCGCCACCAGGCCCCCCTAGTGATCCACCTCAGGATCCCCCTGACGATCCCGCACCAGAGCCCTCCTACCCTCAGTACCCAGAGGTCAGAGCCCTCTTCGTCACCCATGATGGTGGGTCATTGTGGGTGCATCAGTCAGCTGGGGTGCGAGGCGCGGCAACCGTCTCCCTACCATGGGACGAACGCCGCCGGGCTGGGGTGCAGGGCGACGCCATCTTGTTCAGGATCATGCACCTGCTGGGAGCGCCGCTGACTGCATATGCGCGCATGGGGGGCCGGCTACACCATGCACCCCTACCCCTTACCAACCCTCGTGTGGAGACCTGGGTCCTTATGGTCGACCGCGAGGTCATGGATATGGCAATGGGGGACCCAGCCGCGGCCAATGTGCGGTCTACCAGCATGGGGCAGCCAGTATGGGAGTGGATCCCTGCTACTGCGCGGGAGTCGGAGATGCAGAACTTCGATCAGGACGGGCTCGCCGCGTGGTCGGAGGTCAGCAACTCCGATTGGTACCGGAGCATGAGCGTGGTGGCCGCACAACCATCCACACCCCTGCCCTTCCATACACCTCTTCCACTCCCCGCACCACCGTCAGCCCCTGCATTACCGCCCACTCCGACCGCAGTCCCCACAAATCCCGCGCCTGCGCCTCCGCCCGCGCATGCCCCGGGACCACCACCCCCTGCCCGTTTTCCCCATTCCGCCGCCGCAAACCCCGTTCACCCTGCCGCTGCCGTGAACCCCGTTCACTCTGCCGCCGCTGCAAACCCCGTGCTCTCTCCCAGCGCCACCCCCTTTGTTCCAGGCATCGTCCGTCTGCCGCAGGGCACTAACCTGCGAGCATCTCCAGACGAGGTCCGCCTGGAGCACAAGACCAAAGAGATGGTGCTAAAGCTGGTCAAGAGCGTCACCAGGTTCCCCCGCTCCGCGTCCGACACAAAATCGGCCGACAAGGAGGGCCTCCTGACGCAGTTGGAGCACTACTCCCACATGGTGCGGAAGGTATTCCAGGAGGCCATCGTGATCGAAGCACTGACCACTCCCAGTTGTACGCCATCAGTATCAGAGTACCAGGCGAGTGTGTCAAGCCTTCTTTGGAGCTTCAAGGAGCACACTCTTCAAGATCAGCAGAGGAAGTTCTTGGAGCGCGCGGCGGGGACCTTTGGGTCCGAGCAAGCTTGGCACCAACGCTACGGGGACCTGGATGTGTTCTTCAGCGATCTGGCAGTGTGCTCTCTGACGCAGGCCTACCTGGAGAACGCACACGGCGAGGCCATTGCCCTGAAGCAGGCGGTGAGCGAGACCGCGGCGGAGTATTTCTCGCGACTGGAGACCCGCATGGCCTCCGTCAACTTCTTGGCCGGCAGAGTCCCAAATTGCGTGGAGATGACCAACTTGTCGATGCTCTCCACGTTCCGCCGGGGGCTGAAATATGCACCCAAGGTGATGCGGCGCCTGAGAGCCATCCACTTGGATGTCTCCAAACCAGAAGAGTGGGAGAGGAAGGCCGTCGCTGACGACATCCCAGGCACCCACAACGCCTTGTTGAAGATTCGGGAAGTTGCTGAGGAGGTGGAGAGCGACATTGACACGGAGGCGGCTCAGAGACGCTCTCAAGACCGTCCTCCCCGTGCCGTTTCCTTCGCTAACCCACCACCTCGCACCCCCTTCTACAGGCGTACCCCCTCTTCGAACCGCCCAGCTCTTGCCATGCTGGAGAACGGGCCTGCCACCACCGTCGCCGCGGCAGTGACTCCTTTGCCACCACCACCTGGCCTCTCCCGCCCTGATGCTCCGAAAGTCCGCCGGTGCTTCGCCTGCGGCTCTGCGGAGCACATCGTCCGTAACTGTACGGACGAGGCTAAGCTCAAGGAGTGGAGGGCCAATGCACCCGCTCGACTGGCGAACTCCCCTGGGTATGTAGCCGCCGTCGTTTGGGCCATCGAGCAGCAGGAGGACATCTCCTCGGTGGATGGCGTCCCAGAGGAGTTCTCCGAGGAGGTCCTGGCTCTCGCTACCTGTGAGGACGAGCAGAGCTATCAGACCCTGGCGGCCCTTGCGGGCATCGAGCTTGTGGAGGGTGACGGCCTTCCCCTGGTGGAGAGCGATGAATGACTGGCCGGCGGCCAGCCCCAGACCCTGCCCTTCGGGGAAGTGAGGTCTTGCCCTGATGATCAGACCCTCTCCGCCCTGGAGAAGCGGTCAGAACCAGTGGAACCCCGACGCGCCCGAGGACGCAGAGACCCTTGGGGCCAACGTCCCCACCCCAAGAGTGTGGCCTTCACCTCTGGGACCCGCTTGCGACGCACCTACCGCTCAGCTGGTGCCCCATCGCCGCCGAGGGATGACTTGTCCAGCCACCCTCTCGCAGGAAGCACCCCCTTCGATGAGCCGTCGCTACCTCTTGATGACGGCCCCGCTTATACACAAGCGAGGATCGAGGGTCGGAGGGGACGGCGAGTTCCCCGGCACAGACCCCCCATTATGGGCAACAACCGCGGAGAGTCCCGCGACCTTCGCTCCCGACCGCGTGTTGTCCTACCGCTGCACGTCTATCAGTCCAACCTCGCAGACCCACGGAAAAGGCTAACTGCGTGGCACTGGAAGAGAGATCTGTACTCCCTCCCCCTCGAAGTCGCCATGCAGAAGGTCCGCAGAGCTCTGCGCAAGTCCCCAGAGGCTGCCAAGGACCTGGTGGATAAAATGTCGGAGCGCGTCCGCAGCCGTGTACACTCTGGGAGTCGATCGCCAAAGGAGCGCGTGAACCGCGCCAACCAGCTGGCAGAGAGGATACGCATTGCCCGCGAACCTCAAGATCGCAAGGAAGGCCATCAGCGCATAGCATTGTGGCACCTCCTTTCGCACGACGGTCGCCAGCAAGTCCCCGAATCCTCTAACACCAGCTTCCACGACCTCTACGCGGCTTGGAGAGAGCTGTCGCCTGCCGAGCAGCAAAAGGCAATCGCCACTTCGAGTCCGGACTCTTCCCCAGGTAGTAGGCTGTGGGAAAAGGAGGGCGCACGAAGAGCAGCAGCGAGGTCTTCGACATCCCTCTGCACCCTGGACACTGAAGTGGGCACGATACCTGGGACAGCGGGAGATGTGGGTTTACCTGGTGCCTGGTGCAGTCTGCACGCAGTACACCAGTACAAGATGAGGAAGCTGGGTCCCAGCCCCTTGGGAGCATCCCCTCCATCATCCTCACTGGCCGAGCCCACAGCAGAGACCACATCTTCGCACCATGATAACGCGCCAGCCACTCCGGGAGGAAACCCCGAAGGTTCATCCTACTGCTCAGAGGCGGAGGAGACCTCCGCACCCAGTTCGCTTTGCTTCACTCAGCAGATGACCACCGTCGAAACGCATGAAGCGGATGAAGCGCCTCCCTGCCTCGACAGCCACCCCATCGCTGAAGACCCTGAGGTGATGGAAGAGGAGTCCTCGGTCAACTCGCTCTGCTTCACCCAGCAGATGGCAGCAGCTGGGACCCCTCAGACGAGAACTGACCACCAGAGCTCCCACCAACTCGCCCACAACTCCCCTGCTGGCAGCCCTCAGCATGACGAGGACCCTCTCACCCATGGCAGTCTCACCGATAGTGTCGCTACCCACGTGAGCCCCTCAGTAAGCGGCACTACCCATGTTAGCCCTACCACCAGTGGCACTACACATGTGAGCCCTACTACCAGTGACACCACCCATGTGAGCCCTACCACCAGCGACACCACTCATGTCAGCCCCACCTCGAGCGAATGCACCTCAGCGGGCACCCTGCTGACGGCAAGTGCAGACAACCTCGTCAGTCACCCGCCTGAAGATGTTGATTTGCTAGATGAGGAGTTCTACGCCGCGTGTAGGCAAACGCTGGAAGAATGCCGCGAGGCCTCGGACAACCTCCTCCCCAACCTCAAGTGCAAAAGCATACGCACAGATGGGGGAGTTCAGTGGAAGACTGATATCGAGGGTACCCTCGCAGCGGCACATGACGAAGAAGGACCGCTACTACTGGTATTCTACGCAACCCTCAGAGGGCACACGGTCAAGGTGTTGATTGACTCGGGGGCCTCTGACAACTTCATCTCGGAGCAGAGCGCTAAGCGATGTGGCCTCACAACACGAGCCGGTTCCGAGATGCGAGTCACCCTGGCGGATGGATCTGTGAAGATCACTGGCGCCACCGCGTACGCCAAGTTTAACACGCACACCACCACGGGCACCTATACGGAGAACGCCCTTGCCCTCCGGATCCTGCCACTGGGCATACAGGTGGATGTTATCCTCGGCGGAAGGTGGCTGCGCAGTCACTCTCCTGTCACTCTGGGCTATGAAGGGAATGGCTCCGTCTCCTTCCTCAGGAAGTCCCGCAGTGGTAAGATTGGGGATCGTGTCACCATCACAGGCTGTTCTCCTGGGAAAGCATCTGGGGACAGGTCTCCGAAGGGCACGGCCTGCGCGGGATTGGTGGATGAGGTGTTCCTAACCCCTGCCCAGCTGAAGAAGTACCTGGTGTACGCGGAGACGCAGAAGCTACGCGGCAATGACGACCCGGAGATACAGCCCGCCTGGCTCATGGTGGCCGAGAAGTCCCCCGACGATACTGCTTCTGCCTTTGCAGCCACGGCTATCGACTCTGAGAACGCCGAACCCGCTGCGGATACCGAAGATGCAGAAGTGAGCCCTGAGTGGACCCTCAAGTTTCAGGACTTCTGGGGTGAGGAGTACAAGAAGGAGATGACGACTGCTCTACCGAACATCGATGGCCTCAGACATGACCCCCAAGATGAAGCCAACATTAACCTGGACCCTGAGCTGAGCAAGAAGGGACCTCCCTGCCAGCGCATCTACAAGAAGTCCGCAGAGGAACTCCGCCAACTTCGAGAACGCGTGGAGACTCTGATGTCCAAGGGCTACATCCGACCCTCTTCCAGCCCTTATGCAGCTCCCTGTTTGATGGTCCCTAAACCCGGGAACCCCAAGGAGCTGCGACTGGTGATCGATTACCGGCTCCTCAACCGCCAGACAGTTAAGGACAAGTACCCTCTCCCAGACATCCAGATGATGTTCGACGAGATGCAGGGTGCGAAGTTCTTCTCTTCGTTCGACGCGGTGGATGGCTTCTGGCAAGTACCGATGGCACCAGGAGATGTTGAGAAGACCGCCTTCACCACCCAGATGGGGTCATATGAGTGGTTGGTCATGCCGCAAGGACTGCAGAATTCACCATCTCAGTACCAGCGACGGATGCAGCGGGCCTTGGGCCATCTCCCATTTGTCCGGATCTTCATCGACGATGTGGTCGTCTTCAGCAACACCGCTGCAGAGCACTACGAGCACGTCAAACAACTGCTCCTGACATGCAGGGAGAAGGGCGTCTTCCTCAAGAGGTCCAAGTGCCAGCTGTTGAAGAAATCCTTGCGGTTCCTTGGCCACTGTATCTCCGCAGATGGCTGCAGACCCCAACACGACAAGGTGGCTGCAGTGAGGGACTGGCCCGAGCTGGAGACGGTTACCCACGTCAGGCAGTTCTTGGGCCTAGCGGGGTATTACCGCAGGTTCATCCACTGCTTCTCCGAGATCGCTCAGCCCCTCACCCGGTTGACCAAGTCGGACGTACCCTGGGAGTGGGGTCCCATGCAGCAGTGGGCCTTCGAGGAGCTGAAGAAGGCCCTCACATCTGCGCCAGTGCTCGCCTTGCCCAACATTAAGGGTGCCGCAGACGGCACAGCGCCTTTCGTGGTGCAGACGGATGCTAGCGGCATCGCTCTTGGGGGAGTACTCATGCAAGACAATGGAGATGGTCTTGGGCTGCGCGTGATAGCATACGAGAGCCGCCAGTTCTCAGCCGCCGAGCAGAATTACCACACCGGCGAGCGTGAGCTAGGTGCTCTACACCATTGTACCACCGTCACCTGGCGGCATTACCTCATCTTCACCAACTTCCGCATCCAAGGTGATCACCGCCCCCTTGAATGGCTGATGGAACCTGGCAGAGAGCTTAGCCGCAGACAGGCGCGCTGGTACATGGATCTGGTAGAGGTGGGAGTCCCGAGAATGGAGTATATCAAGGGAGCGCTGCTGCTGGTACCAGACGCCCTGTCCAGAAGACCCGACTTCAAAGACAAGGACGTTCGCGAGGGGTTGAAAGAGGCAGGAGTGATCGACCCCACCTCAGACCTGCCGAAAGATCCTCTGGCAACGCTGGAGTCTGAATGCTTCTCCAGCTCACCACCCGCAGCTCATCCCCACTGGGCTCAGACGGTTGACTGTTGGCTCTCAGCAGTGGAGACCCTCTCCGTGGCGGAACAGGCCATGGACATGGGGGAGACCATCGCTCTCGTTAATCCGAAGCTCTATAAGGGAATGAAGGAGGATCACCTCGACTTCGACATGCCTGACTGGCCTGAAGCTGATAGCGCGAAGCCGACAGAAGCTCCACACCAAACCCCTGACAGAGCTCCACCTCAGATAAGGATAACGAGGAGCATGTCACGTGCTGGAAGAGCCTCTACGACCCCAGCGCCTCCACAGTTGGCGTCACCGAAGACGCGAACGCCATCACGAGCTGACTCATCGGAGGCGCCCACTGAGAAGGTGCAGAGTTCACCACCCCCGCAGCAGGCGCCCCAGCAGTCATCTCCATCCCCGGCCCTTCACCCGCAGAAACGGCAGACTCCCCCCGAAGACTCACAGAATTGGCGTGTCCGAGCAGAGTACTCCTCGAAGTACGCCGAGAAGTTTGGACCCTTCGATGTGGACGCCTGTTGTGACTTTGGCGGCCGCAACAGACAGGCGGATAGGTTCTGGACAGACTGCCTTTCAGAGAAATGGAGGGGCCTTCGGGTTTGGTGCAACCCTCCATATAACTCCAAGCACATTACGGTGGAGGCGATTTTGAACAAGTATATCGCAGAATGGAAGGCAGACCCAGAAAACACCTCAGCAGTCTTCGTTCTACCAGATCACCAGTCCAAGTTACCCGCGTGGCGCAAACTTTTCAGGAAGGCCAATATGCAGATCGTGGAGGTCATCCCTACTCACGATGATAAGGGCGAGCCCAATCAGTTCTTCGAGAACCCAGATGGGAAGGCCTTCGACCTTCGCTGGCCTGTCCTGATAGTACACGCCCCTTCCGCCAAGCCGCAGCCGGCACGCGTGAGGCACCCGCGAACGGCCCCCGCTGTGATAAGGACAGGTGAAGCAGCAGCCTTCAGAGACGCAACCTCCCAGCAGTCGGACTCAAAGTTCCTGCGTGCGTTGAAAGCGGAGTACACCCGAGAGGGGACACTTCGTTCGCTGCGAGAGAAAGTGAAGGCGGCACCACACCAATGCCTACAGGACTTCAGGCTGGTGGGTGAAGTGGTTTGGAGGACCGCAGCAGGGAGATATCAGCTGGTGCTGGGGGAGGACTCTCCACTTCGAGAAGTAGTGATTCGCCATGCTCATGAGTCATTGTCCTCAGGGCACACTGGGCGAGACAAGACTCTGGAGAGGGTGCTGCGACGCTTCTATTGGCGTGGTGCCGCGGAAGATGTGGGCACCTGGGTTGCATCCTGCGCAGTGTGCCAATCAGTGAGACCGCGGGGAACTTACCCGGATGGGTTGCTAAACCCTCACAGCATCCCGAACAGGCCATGGCAGGATGTCGCGGTGGACTTCGTCACCGGCCTGCCGGTATCGGAGAGGGGCAATGATGCTTTCGTGGCCTTCACCTGCAAGCTGACGAAGATGGTCCACGTTGTGCCAATGAATTTCGGCGACAGCTCTGCAGCTGTGGTGGCCAGAATCTACTTTGACTCGGTGTGGCGCTTGCATGGCGCGCCTATGAAGATTGTCTCTGACCGTGACCCGCGGTTTCAAGATGCTTTCTGGCAGGAACTCATGAGACTGATGGGTGTAAAAGTGGCTCGTACCACGCCGTACAACCCTCGGTCTGACGGCCAGGCGGAACACAGCAACAGGGTTATTGAGGACATGCTCAGGTCCTTTGTTGACGCCAATGTGGAGGACTGGGATCTGTTCACCACTAACGTGGAGTTCGCGATCAATGACTCCAGGAGTGAATCTACTGGCTTCACGCCGTTTGAACTGGTGTTCGGGTTCTCGCCACTGTCGCAGTTGGATCTTTTCCTGGAGGCCGCGCAGTCCACCGCTGGACGACGAACTGGGGGAGTAGGCACCGCACACGAAGTGGCTGTGAAATTTTCGTCGCAGCTGCGGGACGCCAGACAGCGGCTGGAGCTGGCTCAACAGCGACAGCGCGAACAGTTTGATCGCAGACACGGGCAGCGGGAGTATGCTGTTGGAGATCTGGTCTGGATAGAGGCGAAACACCATACGGAGAAGGTGATGGATCGCTCCATCTGTAGGAAACTGACCAAG
>LGRX02027165.1:0-17086 GCA_001247695.2 Cymbomonas tetramitiformis
TCTTCAGATTTCATAAATTCGATTTTCACATTATGCATCTGGATGACTATGGCTGACGTTCCCCCAAACCATGGTTTCTTTCGGGAGACCACGCCCCCCCCCGTGGTTTCCCGAAACCACGCTTTTCGTGGTTTCGCGAAACCACGGTTCAGAATTGTCTTACGTGATGGACACGTCGGCAGACAGGCTGTCGCGGACGTGTACACAATATTCCTTTCCAAAACCATGGTTTTGGAGAAAACCATGAAAACCGAAACTGTGGTTTCGCGAAACCACAGTTTCGCGAAACCACGGTTTGGAGGCTACTTATTGGGTACACGATCAAAAAAATGCACAGAAGCGTGGGATCGAACGATCTGCCCATCGTGTCCGTGAACGCAGTGATGACCGTCGGGCCAAAACCATGGTTTTCAAAGTAGCCACTAAACCATGAACTTCTCATTACTGTTCTATCTCTAGTTATAGAGCTATACTGTACCTAGTACTCTAAAGTTTGGCTATCATTGGCTATGATTGACTAACTTTGGCTATCCGATTTGAGATTATGACAGCCCTGTTATCGGGGGGTCTGTGGGGGTGTCCGCTAGGGGTCACAAAAAATAAGATTTGCCGATTTAATCGACGATGGGGGGTCCCCTACGTTGACCCCCCAAAATTTCAGTAGGTTTTAGGGTTCAGGGTTTAGGTTTCAAGGAATTACGTGAGAATTACGTCATAAATCGCGGAAATGCCATAAGGGGGTATGTGTCTACGACGAGGGCGAGAACGCACGGGAAGGCCTTGACTGTTTGGCATTTTTGGGTTTGGGAAAACCCAAAAAGCTAAATGCTAAGATGCGCTCGTTTCGAGTATACTTAATGAAAATGCTTGCGCTTAAGAGGGTGAACTGATATTACTATCAATAATGTCATTGCCAAGTTTCGTGCGCTGAAACGCTTGAAAACCCCTCGACTGCCAAGCTTCGTTTCATCCCATGGGGGTCCACCCCATCTTAAACCGCATCAACTTAGCTTGCAGTCGCGACTGCAAACGAAGCTGATGCGGTTGCGTATGGGGTCGTTCAAAGGCTCAAAAAAAATGTATTCGCCTTGGAATACATGTATACTTCTCACGAACGTTAAAAAAAAATTGTACTTCATGTATGTGATTAAAACGACAAGGGGGTGTGCCTGCAGTAGCGCAGCAAAGTTGGGGCGGGCAAGCGATAACCTATATTTCCATACTTAATAACTTACGAACGGCACTGTGACGGTCTGCCCGAGCCTCAGGGCAGAACGCGGACGTGGAGGTGCAGACCGCAGTCGTGGCGGGGCGGACCGCGGACGTGGAGGCCAGATTGTGCTGACTCTGCGGAAGACCTTCGTCAATAATTTCCGGTTCTGTCATACAAGTTTAGTGTTGCTGTTGCTAGGCTTGGTCGATCTCAATTTTGAGATCTCCGCTAGGCCTGTAGGCCATCTGAAATCTGATCGTTCGATCATCTCATCATTCGTTTATATTTTGTATTTATACAAAGACAAACACATGCAGTGAGAGAATACAAACAGAGGCGGACCTGGCGGTGTCATCGTTATCGTTTGGCGATCGTCAGATCGGACATTTGTTCGTGTCATCCGTTGGGATTCGATTTTTGCTTGTTTCAGTAAGTAAGTAAGTAAGCAAGGTAATTTGCTCTGGTCCTAAAACATAAAGAGCAGAGGTCTTGTAAGACATACACCTGTACTGCGGTATCCCCCACCTAGTGCCACGTGTTCAAGATGCCTCTTTTGCAGTGTCAAGAACAGTGAGAAGTGTTGGTGAGTAGTTCCTCTCCTCGTCTCCTGATGTCCTGAAGAGCTCTGAGACTGCTGACGTGGGGAGTATCGAATGACCTCAAAACTTGGTATGGAGTTATCACAGACTCGAGACAACACATCAACCAGGAAACCAGCACCGGGAAAAAGGAAAGTTTGCGTCTCCATCGTCCTCATCTCCACACCGGCAGGAAACGAAAGAATTAGCTGTATTATTCATCATTCCAAATTCGCACAATCAGGAGCCCCGTCACTGTACCTTTCTCGGTGGTTCTCGCCATGTGTGCATCCTGAGTGTGGCCTTGTAACCCTTGTACTGTGTTTCTAACTTGAGAAGGCTAAGTGCATGGAGGAGAAGCAGCGCTGTCGCAAGACAAAACCCACCGCAGCAACAGAACAACAGTCGTGGCGCTGGCCGTCCGACATGCTCTTCGACTGGTGGGCAGGCACATCCTCAGCTTCAGCTAAAGCTGCGGAAAGCGCCCTGCTTCAGTATGTTCGAGCACCGTACACCAGTATGATGGTTCCAATCAAGATGAATGTTCGCTCGTGGTTTGGTAGCTCGACAGTACCAGCTCATATCAATACCATTGAGGTGCGCACCGCTGCCAGCATCGGACTTGCCACACCTCGTACGCGCACCTCATCGTCTGCATTGTGGGTGTCGCTTGCTGCCGAAAACCAATTTAGAACTCTGATATGCAAAAGTTGGTTAGGAAGGCTCGTCTGCCAAAATTCTTGGATATGTGTTTTAATCGCCCTCTATAAAGCTATTTTGACTTGAAAAACGCTTCACACGAGAGCACAATTCGCCGTTGCCTCCAGCTCTGAAGTTTAGGCTGATTCCACGCTGAACACTGCGCCTCCGGGAAGCTTCAAGGCTGACAATTGCGCAGAGGGCAGATTCCAGGAAGCTTCCTGGCACTGATTACGGGGCCACGGGATCAGGTCAACCCTGCCAAGGCGACCCATGCGATTCCAGTTGTGGTCGCCCACGGCCTCGGATCTGGCCTTGGGCTGAACTATCGTAACTACGATGATCTCGCCGAGCTAGGCGGCGGGCGCCGCATTCTAGCGTTTGATTGGTGACTAAGCTGCTGAAACAACCCTGGGCCCATCCTGACCCTTCGCTGCATGCTTAATTCACACAATTTCCTACTGTTCACGCCGTGCGGCTCACATACGGATTGTAGATTATATCGCCAAGCTCCTTTGCGGAGTCGAGGCGAGGTGCACGGCTTGCAGGATAAGTAGCGCGAAGCCTTCCGCACGGATCATAAAATGAGTTGATACATGAGGGTCGGCTTGCCGAATCCCCCACAGGCTGGGGCAAGGGAGGTCAACTCGCGTCGAGTTCCCACGACGGTCCTCGCTGTTCCCGTCTGACCAGCGAGAAAATATCCGTGCGGGTATCCAGTACTATGTGGATTCTGTTGAAGAATGGCGGAAGGCAGGCAAGTAACGTCGCAAACGCGCCCTCCCCCTTGCACGCATGAACCGTCGTTCAGCTTTCACCACAGCGTTCGGAAATTTCGTGAGGCAAGCGAGATGGTGTTGCAGAACACCTGCCCGGGGGTATCCTCCTCGGATAAGCACTAGCGGTAAGGGGCCAGCGCCCTCGTCACAATGCCCACTTTACACTTCTGCCTCAGGCGCCCTCGTCACAATGCCCACTTTACACTTCTGCCTCAGGCGCCCTCGTCACAATGCCCACTTTACACTTCTGCCTCAGGCGCCCTCGTCACAATGCCCACTTTACACTTCTGCCTCAGGCGCCCTCGTCACAATGCCCACTTTACACTTCTGCCTCAGGCGCCCTCGTCACAATGCCCACTTTACACTTCTGCCTCAGGCGCCCTCGTCACAATGCCCACTTTACACTTCTGCCTCAGGCGCCCTCGTCACAATGCCCACTTTACACTTCTGCCTCAGGCGCCCTCGTCACAATGCCCACTTTACACTTCTGCCTCAGGCGCCCTCGTGACAATGCTCGTGGGAGGTGAACCCAGAGTTCACTAATACAGTCACAGTCAACTAATTCAGAGTTACGGCCACGGACCGTGTCTGTGAGACTCCATGTCTTTTCTCACGCCGCACGAGAGGGCTGCAGCGCTCTTGACTATCTATAGAGGGCTGCAGCGCTCTCGACTATCTATAGGAGAGTCCTTGGATGCTGAGCTTCTTTGTCCGTGCGGGCTGCTCACAGTCGGCCTCGAGCAGTTCGACTTGATTGCACACAGCTTGGGCGGTTACTTTGCATCTCATTACGCACTGCAGAACCCGGGACGCGTTCGCCGCCTCGTCCTCGTCAGCCCATGCGGCCTTCCCTCTCCGCCACCGCCTTCCCCGCAGGCACGTCTCTGCGCCCCCCCCCTTCTTAGAGAGATTGCACGAAGATTGGCCATCACGGCACTTTCGTCATCGGCAGCACAACACTTCCTCCTGTTCGGATCTCACAACTTTCCGGAGCTATCGAAAAGACTTGTGCATGCGAGGGTGCGCTGGCGGGTGCGTTCTGCATGCCCCTTGCACTGCGTTCGCATGCTTTAGGGCACTGTTTGTGCACCTGGCAGGATTCCGGACGCAGCTTACCCTGGCAGGCCACGGTATAATCCCCAAAAGCTTCGCATCCACTATCTATCTCCCCTCTAGCTTGCAGCTGCTTCAGGCGCTCTCTTTGGGGGCACAATCCAACCCCGCAATTTGCGAAGCCCGCGACGCTTGATGCATCCCCACGTATTCAGGGTTGTGCTTCCACAAGTTGCCTGTGCTGCTCTTGCCTTCCATATCGTAACTCGCACCTGTACAGCTCTGTGCTGCGAAAGTGAATTGACGACGCCGGCAGTAGACGCTTTGCCGTATGAGCTGCGCACTACAACAGGGCAGGCTCCAAAACGCGAGGGGTCCCCTGCTGAGGGAGCGCCCTGGAGAGAGTGAGAAACTGGTGCAGCTCTGCCAAGCTTCCGGCCACGTGTCACACGGAGTGTATTTCACTCGTCCCACGGTAGCTCAGTCATTGGCTGAAGAGGGCTTTTGTCGATTTTCTCTGATTTCAAACTGGCTGCAGATCTCGCATTCCAATTCAGAATACGAGCATTGCAAGATATTCGGGATACGAGCATTGCAGGATATTCGGAATACGAGCATTGCAGGATCTTTGGAATACGAGCATTTCAGGATATTCGAATCACGGTGTAGGATATTCGGGCATCCAGGCATTGCAGGATATTCGGAATACGAGCATTGCAGGATATTCGGGAGAATCTGACATTGCAGGATATTTGGAATACGAGCATTGTAGGATATTGAGTCTGAGCATTGCAGGATATTCGAATACGAGCATTGCAGGATATTCGGAATACAAGCATTGCAGGATATTTGGAATACGAGCATTGCGGGATATTCGGGGAGCTTATCGTAGCCATTATTTCCCAGCGCAGAGCCTATCCCATCACATATATTGTGAATTGAAGTGCTGGGGTTGAGGAGAGGACTCAAAACAAGTTGCCATGGCACTGTGGGATTTCAATTTCAATTGCATCAGTTTCTATCGGATCGGAGGACATGTACTTTCTTCAACTGCAAACCGCCTCAAACCCGACTACACATACATGCATACATGCATACTTTTCATGCATATATTTCTTATGCATCTATCTATGTATGCATATAATATCTCAAGGCCGTATCACCACTGGTTGGAGGGAAGCGTTCTTCCTAGACACCTATTTGGTTGAAGTCATGCGCTCTTCTCCTCTCGTCGCAAAGTTTTGGGAGTCCTTTCTCACAGGACAGTGTCGATTTCCTTTCACACTTTGTGAATCCCCTCAGCCATGCTTTGCATCTCATTGGCACAAATCAATGCTCTCCCTTCCTTAACGTTACTGATACCACATGGAAATAGGGTTTTGCAAGTGCTCTTGGAATGTCCTCTCTGCTCATATTGAGCCATATGGAGAGTGAGGGCTGTGAGTGCTATGAAGTGTGCTTCTTGCCTCGTGTTGCGGCGCCTGCCAAGCTGGTATCAAACTTTGCGAGCGCTCCTTTCCTGCGCTCCCCTTCACATGTTATGCCCGGGCTGATGGAACTAGGGTTTGCGAGCGCTCCTTTCCTGCGCTCCCCTTCACATGTCATGCCCGGGCTGATGGAACTAGGGTTTGCGAGCGCTCCTTTCCTGCGCTCCCCTTCACATGTCATGCCCGGGCTGATGGAACTAGGGTTTGCGAGCGCTCCTTTCCTGCGCTCCCCTTCACATGTTATGCCCGGGCTGATGGAACTAGGGTTTGCGAGCGCTCCTATCCTGCGCTCCCCTTCTCCTGAGTGTGAACGTGTGAGAATGGGTTTGGACTTCCTGTGGTGACGGATCTCAAACCATATCGAGAGGAGTCCGCATCAATGAAAGCCGCCGCCGTTCCCTGTTTGTAGTCGACTGAGGTTCACCAACCACCACCACTAGAGCTGCGGGCGCCTGCAACTCGTCTCATGTAGTTCCAGCTCGCCGGGCCTCCGCTACCCATCCGGGAGTTTGGGTGCTGCCCGCGCCAGGCCCTGCAGGTCACCCCTTGTCTTATCAAGTTTCGCCGCGCCCCTCCCATGATGTGGCATTGCCACGTCGGCCGGTTGCATCACCGCCTACCACCCCCACCACAGCCTGCATGTGCTCCGAAGCCACTGCCACTGCCAACCCAACCCTTTGTTCCCTCGTCCGTGCCGCCACCCCTGCCAAGCCCTGTGCAGCCAATGCCTCGGACACCTCCGCAATCTTGCCCCAATCACATCCCCGCTCCTGTGTACAAACCTCCCAATCCAAGCTCGGCAACAGAAGCTCATTCACCTCTACCAAAAGGGCATCGACACTCAGGGTTGGAGCCGGGGCCGCTTGGCTGATCACGCTTGCGCTCCCCGAGGCCCCCTCATCTCGGGAACCCAAGACGCCTGAGCCCTGTGTCAAAGCCTCCAAAGCTCCCCTCATGCCCGCGCCGTGCCTCCTCATCCTCATCCCGTTGCCCAGTGGCTCGCTCATCCTGCCAGATGTCCTGGATACTCTTTAACCGACGTGATGCCATCCTTCCAACTTTCCTCGTCCCCCCCCAGTCGCGGGCAGTCACGAGCCTGTGTGCAGCTCTCCTGGTTGCAGGCATCACTCCTCTGCTCTTCCCCTTACGTCCAGGGTAAAGCCAACCCCAGTGTCTCCCGCACCTCCCGAAGCGTTTGCGCTATCCTGATGGCTGCCAACAAAGCTGAACCGAGGGCGGCTCGTGCAGGAGGGGCACAAAATGCCCAAGCCTTCCGCCTTTTTGTGCATCAACTTACCTGAATTCCGCTCTGGCTGCTGGGGCCCCAAATCTCAGGACTCCCACCCGAGAGCCCCTCCAAAAAGGATTCCTCGATGCCTCCCACGTGACAGCCGCCCCTCCACCAGCTCTACCTGCCTGAAGTGAAACTAAGTCGGGTCCAATACCCCCACACCCATTCCCATGGCCCCAAGCCCCCCACCATCTCCCCACCATCTCCCCGCCATCATCATTGCCTGCAGAAAAGGGTCGGGCAAAGCCTGGACCAACCCCCCCTGCATATGCCTCCAGACCCGCGTCTCACTTCAAAATGTGCATCCTCGTCGGCCGATGTCGCATAGTCTGTCTCTCCAATTGCGTCCTCCTAGGCCATATCTGTCGGAGTCAACCTCCCCCACACCCATCCACCTGCTGAGCCCCCTCCCCCCCCACGGGGAGGGTTGGGGACTGCCCCCCCTTACAGGCCGTAACAGCGCTGTTGCCAGCCCTGCGCCAAACACCCCTGATTGCACACCGCCCCCGGGCTCGTCCCCCGGGCTCGAGTAGCCCTGCGCCCCCCCAAACGTGTGCTACCGGTGTCAGTGTGATGGGACTCGTGCATGCATGGGTTCTAGCAATTTAGTTGTTCTCAACTCAGGTTATGTGCGACATTACGCCACGCCTCCGCCCCGCTCTTACATGTGTTTTCCTCCGACTGCGGTGCTGGTCAGATTGATTTCCGTTTTGGTCTGTCTCTCGCTGCACGGTGTGCGTGCCGCCGCCCCAACCTGCGCCTTCATGCTATCCCATCCTATTGGGGGATGGTCTGGCTCGCTGCGGTTGGCATCTCACATCACTGCTCACTGTGTGTGTGTTCCACGTCAGCATGGTCT
Source organism: Cymbomonas tetramitiformis (assembly GCA_001247695.2). Lineage (NCBI taxonomy): Eukaryota > Viridiplantae > Chlorophyta > Pyramimonadophyceae > Pyramimonadales > Pyramimonadaceae > Cymbomonas > Cymbomonas tetramitiformis. The sequence goes on from LGRX02027165.1 coordinate 7,960, forward strand.
CTGTAAGTGCTCCTGAAGCGGCTGCAGCGCCCATCCCCACGATTTACGCCCGTGTCATATGTACCTTCGAGCTGTGAACTTGTAGCTGCTGACCGTCTCGACCAATTCCCCTGACTTTTTAGAGAGCAATTTCGCGGAAGGTGGCCGCTCAGTTGTCTTCCTGACGGGATGACACGTAGGCACAATATGCCTAGGGGCAACATACATCACTGGCATGTCTGGACGCTTAGCCCCTTATTGTATGCATTTGAGAGATTCTGCAATTCCATTTGAAGCCGTGCACCACGTGGCGCGCGCCACATCGAACTTAGCTCAAGTTGTGCTCCCCACATCGATTCTGCGTTCCGTTCGCAGAACGAGATAAGAGGATGTGCTCGCTGATGTTGGGCAAAGGGGGGGGAGGAGGGTGCACATCCCAGTGACCAGGTCGACGCATCTAAGCATAGTGAAGGTGCTCCATGGCCGCCGCCGCGCTCTCTGCCAATCACCGCGCAGCTCCTGTGGAGAGATGGCGACTGTGCTCGCTTGTACCAGCTCTGTGTGTGCTGGGGCCCATGCGCGCACGCTGTTCTTTGCGCGAACAGCCCGTGGTTATGCCCGACACCCGCATCACTGCTCCATAACACATCAACATCTTGTATAGCGGGGCACGGCCGTTCTCTACCGAATCAGCGGATGCGGCAGATGGCCCGCTCGCCCTGCGAGACTCAAGGCGCGCACCAGCAAGCTCCAGGCGCAAGGCATCCCGGCGATTCTGAGGCAGGAATATTTTGTGCCCGGTTGCTCCTACCAGAGCCGGCTGGCTTCGATTCAAGATGAAGACGAAGTCTACAAGTTGAGCGAGTACTTGTACCACGTCAACATGGCGGAGGGGGGCGCGGAGCATTTTTGCATGAATAGCCTTCTGAAGCCGTTATTGCATGACAAGTATTCGGGTATTAGCCTTGGGAAATCATGGGGCGCGCCTGTTGACCACGTCGGTTATAACATAACAAAAGTTCACGTCGGTTCACGGGAAAATCTTTGGAATGGGATCTCCGATCTGCCAGCTTCCGCTTGCAGCAGCGGGTTTCGAGGCTTCGACACGCACGCACAGAGAGCGCGAGAGAGAGTCATCAAGGAATTCTGATCTCGCTCTAAGCACACATCAAGGAATTTGGTTCAAGACTGAGCGCGCAGGCTCAGTTTGCCAAGTAAAAAGGGGCTTTGGAAGGGTGTTGATGTCCACCTCCGTAGTCTCTGGCCTCAAGCACTTCCAGCAACCTTGAATTCGTGCTTGCTGCGTGCACTGGCCCTTTGCCAAATGTAGTCCAGCGCCTTGTGTTCCTGCATGCTGACTGCCTGCACTGACCCCTGCCATGTCCGGCACCGGGGGAACCTGCAGGGGTGTATGCACGAGCCCCGCTGGAAGATGAAGATCTGACCAAACTCAGCATGCCGTGCACCATCATCTTCGGCGATAAGGTAAGCGAAGTTGTCAGCGCCCTTTCAGTGTAGAGTCGCGTCCTCATAGCCCCGGTGTATGGTGCATGCCTACGAAGAGTTGTATGTTTCTTCTGGCACTTCAATCTACTGCCAAAAGGCACACTGTTTACCATTCATAATAATGAATAGCATTTGTCTGGCTGGCGCTGTCTAAGCCACCAGCCGAGACTTTAAGTCAGTCCAGTAAATATCTATTTGTGAATGCATATTGTGTTTTGCAACTGAAACGGAGATTGTAAATTGTTAGTGTGGGAAAGTGCTAAAGATCAGAGCTGAGCCCGTGCCTGTTCGGACTCGTACTTGTAGTCTGTGACTGGATGCCAGCTACTCTCGGACAGTTTGAACCATCACTATCTCAGACAGGGCACACGGCTCAGGTCGATCGGGGCAATAACTTTGAAACCACTAAAATTCAACGGGCTCCAATTGAAACAGAACAGCTTTGGCAGTCCAGGAATAACCTCTCCATTTCAGCGCGGAAATCTTTGCGTAGTGTGCTATTAGTGTTTCTGTGCTTTACGGTCATCGGCCATTCGAACCATTCGTCAGGCGAATTCCTGATTTCTGGTTTCTCCAAAATAATGCTGATTGGTGGACTTCGAGATGATGCTCAGCAGTGCCGTGCAGTGAATAAAGCAACACTAGCGGCGATGCGGTCCAACCAAGGTCCAATCAGCTGATGGCGATGGAGTACAACCAAGGTCCAATCAGCTGATGGCGATGGAGTCCAACCAAGGTCCAATCAGCTGATGGTGATAGAGTACAACCAGGTCAATCAGCTGGTGGCGACGGAGTCCAACCAAGGTCCAATCAGCTGATGGCGTTGAGTGGCGAGATTGTCGGCTAGTGGCGATGGAGTCCAACCAAGGTCCAATCAGCTAGTGGCGATGGAGTACAACCAAGGTCCAATCATATGTCCATGTACGAGCCCGAACGGACACGGATTCAGCTCCGATATTTTGTACTTTCGACCTCACTAAATTCTTCTCTGCTTCGTTGCAGTGGGCATTCAACTAAAGTAAGCGGACTTGCAAATAGACTTTCACTCCCACCTCACATAACACAAACACTAATTGTTTAATGAATGCAATGTGGTGTGCCTTTCGGCATTGAGACCGAGTGATAACGAGGATCACAAGAAACCTCAATAGTCCGGAGGCCTTCACGCCAGGATTGGATGAATAACCCGAAGATTCACGAGACCTTCATGCCCAAGGTCCCAAATGCCGAGATGGCGATTGTCTCTCAAGCAGGTTAGGTCCCCCTAGGTGAAGCGTCATTGCATCTTTGTGCTTTTGCCTCCATCAGCTAGAATCGATTACAGTACAACTACCTTTGATCCGCAGGAATCACAGCTTGCATTAATCTATGATTTAATAAATAGTACCGCCATGGGAATCTGTGACATTTGGACATGCTTTCTAGCTCCTGCTAAGAATTCTTCACAGAGATACTGTGCGTTGCAAGACTAGTCTTGTTACCATGGAGTACCTGGGAGTTACAAGAAAATGAATTCACGGTCGAAGTTTATTCTCAGGTTTCATGGCTCTGCTTCCTTGATTAATCAGTTACCTTTGAAATATGTGAGTTGCGTCGTGCACCTTTGCTTCAGGTCATCATCTCTACTTGGATCAACCGGAGCAATGGATTGCAATTGTGAAGAATGCCCTACTTAATGAACGACCGAAGGGTAGTGCCGTTATCAGCACCAAGGATATTCATGTGAATAGTGCATCAGCATAAGTACAAAATATCGCCCAAAAGCATTTTTAATGTAAGGGTATACACAACAGCACTTGATTGACGATAATCCACTCCGAAACATTGTAGCGCTCTATCATTAGTTATTCGAATAATATGTGTTGGTATGGCTCAGTGTTTTGACAGCCCTAGTCACCCACGTCGTTACCCCGCAACTAGGCCCATTCACACACGAAGATATCACAACATCACACTTCCGACGTCAGATAGCTAACATTGATGAGAATGAGAACTTTACCGGCAATCGTTTGTTAAAATCGAGGTACTGCCCGTAGCGTTGAAGACAGACATGCATCGACTAATGCGGGTACTTTACGCGTGATATGTTGCACTCGTTAAGGGAGGCGTGCCCGTGGGCCAGTATTTACGTACGCAATGTGCAGCTAGATAACAACGTGATGCGAGAAACGACTGTGATGATTTGTCATTTGACCGTTTCATCAACACTCTGTATCGCTCGATTTTAATCCCCATTCGTCGGTGCACGAGATCGCACCACGTGTCTTGTCACACTGATGCACATGCATACCATAATCAAATACATATACTCTTGCACGCACGTACGCGATGCTATGTCATCCGAGTCATATAATCACATGTCACATGTCGAGCCGGTAACGATATTCTGCGGAGCATATGATGCAAGTTTTTGACAAGTATGGTTTGATAACACAGTACATTCGTATTTAAAACCACGTTCTCTTGATGACTTGTTATATTTTATTCGTATGTAAACGAGCAAGCTAGTTCCGAAGGCCAGTTCAGTATATCAATACTAGCGCGAATCGTATTAGCGAGCCGCCTGCCGGAGTGGATTATGGCGATACATGCGTGTGACACCATTGCATCGTATATTATTTGTTATGAACCCATCGTCGCATGATTCACACGACAGTCGCGGGGACCTGTTGCATATTACGCCACTCGTTTTTTCGGGCACGCTTCCATATGCATTTACATATGCTGATGACACACAACGTACTTAGCACAACTAAGCGTGTGTTTACGTTTATCTCAATACGAAGATGCTACTTTGGGTATAATATATCGTGTACGCAGATTATCCGGTATCACAGTCAATTTAGATTGTGTGTATCTTCACTATCGTGAATTGCCAATGCAACCTTGTCGTGCCCCGTTCGCGCCAGGAGAAGCGTCACGTCCTAGGCCTTTGTAGCATGCAACCGCTCGTCGGCAGCATGCAACCAAGCTTCTGCAGCATGCGACCACTCGTCGACAGCATGCAACCATGCTCCTGCAGCATGCAACCACTCGTCGGTGGAGGCATGCAACCGGGCCTTTGTAGCATGCGACCACTCGTCAGCAGCATGCAATCAGGCCTCTGTAGCATGCAACCACTCGTCGGCAGCATGCAACCAGGCTTCTGTAGCATGCAACCACTCGTCGGAGGCATGCAATCAGATCTCTGTAGCATGCAACCACTCGTCGGAGGCATGCAATCAGATCTCTGTAGCATGCAGCCACTCGTCGGAGGCATGCAACCACTCGTCGGGGGCATGCAATCAGATCTCTGTAGCATGCAGCCACTCGTCGGAGGCATGCAACCACTCGTCGGAGGCATGCAACCAGGCATCTGTAGCATGCAACCACTCGTCGGAGGCATGCAACCACTCGTCGGAGGCATGCAATCAGATCTCTGTAGCATGCAGAGTATACAACAACGATGCGCCTCAACGGGCAAAAAAATCGTTTTTTACTGACAATATTAATTTTATTTGTAAATTATGTAGTATTGTGTGCGAGGGTGGACATATTTTTTGAAAAATCATGCAGGGGAAATATCGGAGAAGCCGAACGAGCCCAGCGGGGGCCGACACAGCGCGCGACCCGACCTTCCCACCCGTCGCCTTCCTGTCTTAGTTCTATCAGACGGGAAACTAACTACAAACCCTCTTCCCCTTCCGCAGGACAACTCTCCTTTTACCCGTACTCTCCTCTTTCAGCCTTCTACGCAGGTGAAGATGACCTCTCTCATCAACGCGAACGCCAGGGAAGCGCTCCAGGGCACCATCCCAGGGAGGCAGCTGCGTCAGGAGGGGGCGCAGGAAGAAGGACCAGGCATCTTCGAGAATATGCTGCGGGAGCAGCAGGAGCTCCCGGGAAGCGAGCTCCGGCAAGCGCTGGCCACCAGGCAAGGGAGGCCACTGCATTGGGCGCAACGCCCAACGAGGCAGTATTCCCCCTTCGCCCTCACGGTCCCCAGCCTGGGGGGGCCGGCATCGCCTTTCCAGGGACCAAGCTGGGGGGAGAGGACAGGCCCGGACGACTGGAGAACGCTGTACGCCCATGCAGGTTCCATCCGGGCGGCGGTGGGCTCCCGCATCTGGGCCTGCCGCATGAGGCTCGCGGCAACGTTCTGGGGGACGCGGCAGGGGGCGTACACCAGGCACCTGAGCAGGGCATCGGGGTCTGGAGCCCTCCCGCCGCGCAGGAGGCACCACAGGCAGCGTCGCAGGTTCACGCTGGAGCAGACGGAGCCGCGGGCGGCGAGACCGACGGGGACATCGTGGGCGTCCTGGACCGTGGCCATCGCGGTGGTCTCGTTCCTTGCCATCCTGCGAAGGCGCGGGACCCTCCGCAGGAAGGCGGCAAGGTGGCCGGCGGCCACCCTCGTGGCAGTGGTCCGCTGGAGGGGCTTTGTTCGCAGGAGGGAAGCACTAGCGACACTGCCCAACTCATCGCTGCAGGAACTGGAGGCGGCGGCCACTATGGCCGACATAGTACAGGGGCTGGGGCTCCAGTACTTTTGCAGGGAGGGGAACCTGGACGGGCTCAGCAACGAAGTCCGGACCCTAAGGGGGGTTGTCGCCAGGCACCTCGACGTGGACCTGCGGAGAGGCCTCCCGGGGTCTTACCAGAAGAGGCTTCTCGGGCTGGCGGGAGCGGCGAGCACCCCGTGGGGACGAGCCATCCGGGCCTCACCGCAGCTCAAAAGCATCCTCTCGCAGGACTGGGCGATACAGTTCTCCCCAGACTACCATCTGGTACGTCTGGGGAGGTCCCTTCCGCGGGGGCACGTCCTCCGGGAGCAGGTGCTGCGGCGCAGGTGGTTCACAGGGGGGGGGCAACAGGTGGAGCGCCCCTGTGCACTCAGCACGCCGACAGAGGAGGAACTGGAGTTCCAGCGGCGGCTCGACTGCCCTTTCAGGGCAGACACCAAATTGGTCTTCCTGCACATCAGGGCAAAAGAGTCCGCCAGGGTGCACAGCCCTCCGCCCCCGGACATCGCGGCCGTGGTCAGGGACCCGGAACTTCCGGCGTCCCTGAGGGACTGGCTGGTACTATCCTGCATTGTGTAGACAGAAGGACTCATCCGCTCTGGGTCTTGCGCCTGGTAAACTCTTTTAATAAACTTTCATCGTTTACTGACTTGCAGGAGTGGACGTCCCGTGGTGACATTCGTCAAACGCACACCTGCATTTTGTACCGTGAGCCAGCATCAGACAATAGGACGGAGCACGCCTACGGACTGGGAGTAAGACCGACCCCTAAGAGGGCCCGCGGAAGGGGGGCTGGGACGTGCATCCCCGGGACACGGGGAGCGGTCACCAGCTCCCTGCGGAGAAACGGCGAGGGACCCAGTCCGCAGGCAGTGCCAACCGTCATCGTCCCTCCTTCCCACTCGATTCCCACCGCATCGACACGCGGTCACGGCACCTCACCAGGCGAGAACTCCCGGTTGGGAGGAAAGATAGTGGTGAATAAAGCAGACCCCGAGCGGGCACTGGACACTGCTCGGCAGCCCATCGATGGAGAGAACCTCCAGGCACCGCGCCCCTTCAGACTCACCTACAGACCGGGAGTAAGACCGACCCCAGAGAGGGCCCGCGGAAGGGGGGCTGGAACTTGCTTCTCCGGCCCACGGAGAGCAGTTGCCAGCTCCCTGCGGAGAAACGGCAAAGGACCCGGTCTGCAGGCAGAAGCAAACATCACGTCTTTCACCGAGCCGGCACTCCGGCGTGCACCTGAAGGGGACCCACCGTGGGCAAACAAATACATCAATAGGGCTGACACTTTGGGGACTAGAGACCCGCTGTTCGCTACAGCAGAAGCTGTTGACCACAACTCCCCCCCTGTCTGGAGGGGCCACATGCTTGATAGAGGACCGACCCCAAGGGGGACCCGTGGGAAGTGGGCTAGAGTAGGAGTCCCCGGGTCACGGGGAGCGGAGGCCAGTCCCCTGTGGTTCAATGAAAAAGGACCCAGGCTTGCAGTTAGGGCATGGCCTGCCAGCGCCAAACCCAGAATACCTACCGTAGACAGGGGAACGCACCTCCGCAATTTCGTTTCTCCCGACAGCAGAGCCCCTTTATGGGCGAGGAATGCTTTGAACGGGTATTGTCCCCCCGGGGAGGGGGGGGCTAATGCCGGCCACGCTACCGATTATCGCGATAGCTCCCCTCCCCCCGTGAGGAGGGGCAGCACTATTAATCATATTCACAACGCCCACCAGAAAGGAGGAGATCCTTATAGAGATAATAGATACACGCCTTCCTTCTGTACCAACCAGAAGAGGGAAACATTCCGGGTAGCGGACAACACCGGCGGTACAACCGATCCTCACGAAAGGCAGGCGATACGGCAACCAAGAAACACGCCCCCCTCGAGAGTCAGAGAATCGTGCATGCGCAAGCATACCGGGTGCGATTATAACAACGCTACTCGGGCGGACAGCCAGAGGGACAGGGAACCAGGCGTCCCTGTGGGGGACGAACTCTCGTATTGGACCACCAAAGGGGACAGGACAAACTCGTACTCTGCCCAATATTCCAACGGGGGGTCGACCGAAGTGATGACCTCCAAGCCCACCGTACGGTCATGGACAGGTGGGCAGGCCCAGAAACGACACGTCGCGAGCACGGGATGGCCCGGAGCTGAGAAGGGGCAGTTCGACCCGCATGAAGCCGGGGAAGGATGCCCCGTGCAGAACAGGCAGTATCCGGGAGATAATGAATCCCCCCGGGAGAGCTGCGTGAGCTTAAGGGGACACACACCCGACCGGACAGGCAGCAGGCGAATTCGACCGGCACCCGAGTGGACGCCATGTTGTCCGCGAGGGCATGCTGCCCGAGAGGGGTGCCCAAGGGACTTGCAAGACCTGCGCACGAATATCCCGCGCACCAAACCACGACTGGGGGATACCCCACGGCGATGGCAAAACTTAACAGGCGAAGCCACGGGGGACAAGCGGTCCCGGACGAAAAGTGACGCCCCGGAGGGCAAGCCGTTCGCGAGTGCGGGCCAGGAACAACAGACACCCACAAAAACAGGGGCAAGTCACGTTGTCCCCCAGGGCCGGGGGATCACGAGGACACCGCTGGGATTAGTGGAGCCACAGGAAAAAATTCCGAGCCTCGCGAAACTCCTCCGTGAGCCCAGGAGGAAGACACTGTGCTACGAGAAAATACCCCCACCAATGAGACGGCCGAGGGGAGAAACCCGAAGGACCAGCGCAAACGACGGTATCGCAGAGCGCGCCCACGCCCAGGGGACAGAAACTGAGGGGGTTAAGACCCCGAGCGCTCCCATAGGAATCCGGCACGGGGGAATGGGGCCCGCCTGTGCCGTGCACAAACCTCGCCCCGCGACACCTGAGGGAGGGGCACCAATGCTAACCCAAAGGCCCAAGGATCCAAGGGGTCTGGAGAAAAAGATTCGGACTCTCCGACACCCCTGTCACGGGCCCAGTGAACCGCAATGGCGAACGGCGCATGCAGAACAAAGGGGCACCGTGGATCTTACCAGCGCGGATAGCGGAACAAAATCTGACCCTTCGATCCGATGCAAGCACTCACGACGCTCTCCTCATGATCGGAAGAGTGACAGCGAAGGTGACGGTTGCCACGTGAACCGACGCGAA
>LGRX02027166.1:0-32357 GCA_001247695.2 Cymbomonas tetramitiformis
ATAGCATATCTTTTCAGGTTCCTATTGGTGCGGATAAGAGTGTTCATGTCAAATTGGTGAAACACAAAAACACCTCGGAACCCCATGTGGCTTTTCATTTTGTGGAGGCGGATATGGGAAGCCGCGATGTCACCCGTCAAAACTAGCAACCGACCATTTCCAACAAGAATCTTTTGAGCACCTTGAAACTTGACCTCCATTTCCAAAGCGGTATCTACCGCGGAGAAAACCCGCGGGATGCGAAAGGTGGAGTCGGATGCGGGCTCGGAGGCAACCTGAGAAGGCTCTACCGCCGCGGCCGCTTGAGCCATAAGATCCTCGAACTCGGCCGGAACAACCGCTTCCGCCGGAGGGTGTGCTTCCTCGGGGGCGGGTGTCTCTTGCGGAGACTCAAAAACAAATAAAAGAGCTCGAACGGTGTCGAGGAAAAAGGAATCCTTGCATGTATCATCGACGAAAGGAAATTGGACGGGTACATTTCCAAGGTTGTAACAAGCGGGGAGCATGTGTGCTTGCACCGCATCAACTTGAAAGGGGATGGGCAACGTGATCGCCCGATTCACCTCTTCGCCCACCAACGCGAAGAGATTGGCGGTGACCAAGTCCGGTGGTTGGACACCTTGGGATGAGAGCCGGTTTGTGAAGATGTGGTTGGAAATCACCCCAACCCGAAACCAAGTTGAGATGGGGCTTGTGGATGCACGCCCACCCGAACACGCATGAGCCTTGTTTTGCTCGTTCCACGCCTCTCGGAAAAAACCCGCTTGCTTGGGAAGCGCTCATTCCCCCAAAGAAAAGAAGGTTGAATTCCTCATTGGACAAGCGAGTGGGGGCAAGGTCTTGCGGGCCAAACACTTGCTATGGACGCGCGTTCATTTTGTTGTAGCGGCGTGGCTCCAAAAGATCTTTCAAGAACCGAAAAAGACGCGGTTCGTCTTTGTCGTTGACTTGGCCATTGGCCACGAGGAGTTTCACCTCACGTTCGAACGTTGTTTTTTCCAGGACCCCTTCAGGTTTTTTTGCATCGCTTGAGTCAGGGAGAGCCAGAATCATTTGCACGCGATACGCGTAAGCGGATGCGTGCACTTTGAGAGGGTTGAAGAATGGGCTTTCCCATCGCTTGTTTTGGTCTTGGGCCTTCAAAGTAAGAGCCATGAGCTTAAAACGATCGTCTCTCAAACTTGCGTATTCTGCTCTTGTCCAAGGGCTGGGGTGGGGGAATTCGGGTAAACGCAAGGAAAAGAATGGCCCAAGTACCACCAACCCCAAGCACTTCGGCCCATTCCCCAAGTCAACGTCCCCATACGTCGCGACTAGCGCAACGAAGTTACACCCTTGCGAGTGGATCACGTACTTACGAAGAAGTTTATACAAGGTACCCTTGTAGAAGTTCTCGCTTTCCACTCTTGATAGGATGACAACGGGTATAGCACCTTTTTGGACCTCCGCAAGGCATCGCTCCTCATATGCTTGCTCAAGTGGTTCCACTGGTCCAGTCTTGCGAGGCAAACGCTGCAAGCACCAAGCACAAGAAACCCTTTAATAACGGAAAAAATTCAGCAGCGCTTCCGCCCATTAGGCTTAAAATTGAACTCATACCCTAACACCTAATGCAACCTCGACTATGAGTCAAAGGTTGTAGGTTAGTATGATGAAGCCTCGCTCATAGAGCCGCAGGCCTGGTATGAATTGCAAACGAAGGTTCCGACCGTTGGTCCGCAAACTTTCGTTGCAAAAATGAAGTAAGCAAACAACACGCAACAAAGATCGCAACAAAGGCAAAGAACAAAGATCCGTCGCTCACAATTTCAGACAACGCGCGAAGCGTACCAAAGAATCGTCCACGTCTTGGGTAAAGTCTTCCATTGCGTAAGTGCGTAAAAATATACAAAATTTTAAAAGAAAGAGATATAATATCCAATAGGATATTACATCAGTTCACTGAAAGTTTCGTAACCCTTTAGGCTTTCCACTATTCCTATAAACGCTCACCACTGTCAAGAACTGCAAAAACGGTCACGATTCTGCAAAAGCCGACACTGGAAATTTGTGCCATGACATCATTCGGGTGTCATCGTCATTTCAATTCTCGCCCGAGAATTCCAAATTCTCGGGCGAGAATTTTATGTCACGCTCTCATCGTCGCACTGCTATTCCGTCATCATCATCATCGTCATTAGTTTCCATGTCATATCGTGTCGTTGTTTTCATCGTTGACTGACTCGTTCACTTCCGTCTGACGCGCCAGTGTCGGCTTTTGCAGAATCGTGACCGTTTTGCAATTTATGTCCGTTTTTGCAGTCCTTTTTTTTTCGCGTACCTCTGTTTTTAACTGCGCCCAGTGATACACCCCCCCGTAAGTACACCTTTTTTTTTCAGACTGAGCCCAGTGGGGGGCTCCTGCACACCCCCGTAAGTACACTTATTTTTTCCAGACTGAGCCCTGTGGGGGCTCCGCCCTACCCGTTAGTACACTTTTTTTTTCGTGCCTGTGTCACCAACTTGCATTCTGCGAGCTTTGCAGACTGCGTCACATGTCGTGAAACTTGGCGACCACCTATCTGAACACAACGTGTCGACGACGACAACGACAACGCTTTTGTCATCGTCACCGTCGCGTGTCCTGTGACACTGCAGCTGCACTGCACTGGCACTGTCTCAGACTGTCACCAACTTGCACTCTGGGAGCTCGAGCTCTGCGAGCTCCTGTGTATAATTCCCAACGCTCATGACACTGTCACCAACTTTCATTCTGGGAGCTTTGCGAACTGCGTCACATGTCGTAAAACCTGGCGACCACCTACATGATCACAAAAGTGTGACCACGACACATTAAACGCCGCATGGGCCCTCCGTCGGAGACGGGAGGGTATAAATATGGAAATCTAAGTTGGGGCAGAAGCAAAGGATTTCTATGCCACGTGTATGGATAGCATTCACTGTTTCTGAATCCACGTTATATAAATCTCGGCCCATTTTGTTGCGCAATATCTATTTATAAGATCGCTTCCGGCGTAAGGGTTATTGACAGCACACTGTTCAATGGTCACAACGGCATTGTTCACTGTTCACGACAGCGACACTTGAACGACTTGAGCCGTTGCGTTGAGCGTAACGTTGCGTGCTTTTTGATATAAATCAAATAATCAATTTATTCCTGTTTATATTTTTCATTATCCACTGATGACCTGAATTATATTATTGACGCAGTGTGAAGTGATTCGTAAAATATGTGCTGTGTCACGTAGTCACATGGCTGATACAATGGCTTCAATTCATATAATATGGATACAGCATATGTACTACAGCCTACGATTTGGGCGTCAAAAACGCACTGTTAATTCGCACTGTTAAAAGGACTGAATTTTCTGAATCCCTTCAAGCAATCCTGGAATTGCCATGAATGAGGACCTAATTTATATATGCATTTTATACACAATGGCTTCAATTCATAGAATATTAATACAGCATACGTAGTACAGCCTACGATATGGGCGTCAAAAACGCACTGTTAATTCGCACTGTTAAAGGACTGAATTTTTTCCCGATTTTTCAAAAGAGGGGGAATCTTCGATTTCATCTCCGATTTTTTCCCCAATACTATTGCAATTACGACATAATACATACGGCATGCATCGTTCATGTTACACTGTTAAATTTTAATTTCATGATCTGCTAACATCTTACCCAGGAAGAATGCATTTCTATAATTACCAATAACAATAGTGGGATATCGCTATCGCTATCGGTCTATAGGCTATGCCGCTCCCTGCGATTTTACAAAATAAATAACCCTGGAAATCTATTAAATATGGAAAATGCTATGAAATTAAATAGGTCGAAAACTGAGTGCACCCTACCCTTAAATATTTTATTTTCGTATTGGCGCAAACGCTTCTATATCGATATGAAACTTATCATATTTAACCAACGTAAGCGGTTCGGCACATCGGCAGCGGTGCAATGCTGGAGTCAAAAAACATGTTTTGGCTTTCACGTTAAAAGTTTCACTTTCAGGTTCATCGCAAATCTTTACATTACATTACACTACATTACTTGGCGTCTTGGGACTACGTTTCAGGTGCGTGTTTCTCGTCCACTATCCGAACTCCGTTTGGGCCTGACAACGACCTCTGTCAGCTATTTGCTGGTGTCCTGTCGCTGGTGTGTTGCTGTAGAACGGTAGCCATAATCAACGGAAATATGTGTTGAATGATTTTATGAGGTGTAATGTGCGTGAAACGAGGCGAGTTTTCCGGGATGTAAGGCAATTATTCGGGAGTGGGTTGCTGCAACAGAGGCTGAGTACCGATATGTAATATCATCCTTCCTATCTATCCATCGGCTATCGATAGACGAGATAAAGATATAGAAATGGATCAGCTTGCAAACGTCTTCCTGGCAGACATGGGGAAAAAAGGCGGTGGGACAAGTTTAAAGGGACGCATCACTTTTCTGTTCGCCGGGGTCTGTATGAGCTTTCACGGCTTAAACAACCTTAGCGTATTTTCTTCGCACAATGCGCACATTTATATGTGGTCTATGATTATTTTATCTATAGGATACACTGCCCTCTCCGCGCCCTTTCTCATGGAATGGTGGGGCTCTTCTTGTCGACGTTACAGGCTTTCGTTAATCTTATGTGTAACGTCGTCAATTGTCAACTATTGGTCTGTAGATATGATAACCACTTTCTGTCATGGACCACACTGCAATCTGAAAAACTTGGGACTATTTCCGTTTCTGCACTGTTTCTGCGTGCTTATTTGTACGATGTTTCTCATGTTACTAGGCCTTGCGAGACCGCAACATCTTTCGGTTTCCGTTCTTTTTGAAGCTGCATTATTTTCTTTCAAAATTTTTCCGGCGATATATATGGAAGACCAAAGAAACGTACCGACGTTCTACTACTTTATTATTCTACTCTTCACCGTTATTCTACACTTTCAGATCGAACGGAACGCCACAGACTCGTGTGACCAACGTAAAAAGTCGCTTCCTTTATATGAAGAACGTCCGGCGTATCAGACACCCTTCTTGCCTGAAGAGACCACCCCTACCTTCAAGCCAGAATCTCAGGACAGAGTGCCAGCAGTTTTGCGGGAAGAGCAGCTGCTTGGAGTCCTGGATGACTCAAAGGAGGTGCGCATCAATTCGTTGCCCCTTGTCTGCAGGGTACAGCCATAAGTCCATAGTGATCGGTGCTTGATTTGGAATGCTGCACGCGAAACTGGACGCTTTGTGAGTCAATAGCATCTTCCTCACCGCCAGCTCAGCCCAGACTGACGCAGAGTGGAAGGCATGAGAAGCTGCGGTGAGGGTGTGGGTGCCTTTCAGGTTTTTGGAGCTGCTGGCTGCAAGGATCCTTTAAGTCTGTGTCCCGTTTCCGGTCTATTGATGCTGCCGAGTGATATATCGGGGTTTTTACTGGGAAACTTGGATCTCAAAGAGGTGCTCCTGTTGAGATCTCTCTCAAAACGCGCTCTTGAGTGGGTCGATGCCGCTCTGCCCCGCCTCACTCGGATCGAGTGGAGTAGCGACGCTGATTGTACTGAAGTCGAGCGCACACTCTGCGCGCTCGTGTATATGCACAAAATAAAACTCCACACAATCAACGCGCGGTTTCACAATCAGCCAACGAAATTCCCTGCGATGGCAGTCCTCGCGGGAGGTTGCGAAAACCTGCGGGACCTGTGCCTCAGCGGCAGTGCTAACATCGACGACACGTCCGTCCAGGCGTTGGCGAGATCCTGCCCTTCCCTCCAAAGCTTCAATGTCCAGGGCTGCACAGAAGTGACCTTTAGGTCTATTAATGAGGTGGCTCAACACTGCCCGGAATTGGTGTGGGCCGATGTCGGTGGCTGCCCCCTCGTGAATGACGACTGCATCATACGCTTGGCACGGGGCTGTCCGCGGCTGATGCACCTGAACTTGGCCAGATGCCAAGTGGGGAACATCGCAGTCCTTGCGGTTGTCAACTACTGTCCTGAGTTGCGGTATCTTAACTTGGCGCGCTGCAAGAAGATGACGAATGATGCCGTGAGGACGATTGGCCATGCCAATTCAAAGCTGCAAACACTGATATTTGACTCCAATCGGTGCCTCGGCGACTCTGGGATCCAGGCACTTGCTAACTGTGTTCTTTTGCAAAGCCTGTCGATCAACGATTCCAAAATGACCGATGACTCTTTAACGCTGCTTGCTGAGCACTGCCCGAAGCTCCGAAGCCTTGATATCAGGGGGAGCTCGTCGATCACGGAAGAAAGTATCAACTCAGTGCTTGCGAAATGCTCCCTTCTCGAGCAGCTCGATCTTAGTTTCTGCAAATATATCGATACACACTGGGGGTGCAACCAAATCTGTAACGTCAAACGGCTTTGCCTTGCATCTCTTCCTCGCATGACCGATGACACGCTGAAGATGGTGGCCTGCAACTGGCCCTGTCTACAAGAATTGGATATCAGATGTTCACAACAAATCACGAGCGAGGGTCTCGTTTTCCTGGCCAAGAACTGCCCCCGGTTGACCACTGTGAACATCGACTTTTGTCCACTGGTGACAGACGAGGCTCTCTTCCAGTTCGTGGCATCTCTAACCCACCTAACGCATTTGGGTATAGCAGGGTGCTTGCAATTGAGTGACGAAGCCGTGATACACATCATCGAAAGGTGCATCTCTTTGAAATATTTACGCCTGTCAAAACCGTTGGCTCAAATCTCTGGGTTTCAGGCAAGAACGAAAAGGAAGGAGCTTGACATCCACGTTTTCTTGACGGCTTTGAATCATAGTACACATATTTCAGGCAGGCCGGAGGTCTCTCTACTCTCTGGAGGACTCTTCTAGTGGTGTCGAGCGCTGAGAATAGTTGGGGATATCACTGCCAGAGAGCAACTTTTCAGGAATAGCTAATGTTCCGCACTAAATTAATTTGGGAAAGGAAGAGATCCGCATTCTTGCTGAGGACTTCTGCAGTATTACAGAAGACTGCCCAACGGTTGGACGATGAAGCCACAGCCTATAAAGAAAAGAAATAAAGAAGGGACAAGAAATGTGACTTATAGTCCCCGAGACTTATACAGCCTATATGTGCCTTACAAACTTTTGGGTAAAAAGGGGCGGTTCCCGCGTGTGAAATTTGAATGAAAATGTATGAATTATGGAATGCCCTTTTAAGGAGACTTGCAGTATTTTTGCAAAATTGTGCATGCACGATTGCGTTACCAAATAATAATTTTTGCAAAAGGTATGGCGGTTTTTCAAAATTTTAACAATCATTGCCCTAGGACCTTAAAATGGCGTCAGCCATTTAATGGCGATGACGTTAGCCATTTATCAATGGCGTCATCCATTAGGTACAAGTGGGTGATGACTAAGACAAGCTCAAGAATAAAAACTGTGATAGAAAATTAGAATCACCTACATTCGAGACAACATCGAGATTGCATGAAAATAAATATTAACCAATAACTGTGGAGATCACGTTGAGATAACATGCCATTGTGACCACCTATTTATTCAAGTCAACAAGAGTATGCCAAGTGGACAAATAGTTGGCTGGATATGCTTACATCATTCAATCAAGTCAAATCAATCGATCAGTAAAAGACATATTAGCACCAACATGGCAGCCATAATATCAGTTGCAAAATTCTGTTTATTTCACCATGGCTAAGGGAAACCAAACTGCTGAAATCAAGGTTATTGAACCGATTGATTGGGCTTATTGGCAATGTTATGTATGTGAAGAGTGGATTCACCACACTTATATGGTGGTTACATATGGCTGCACTTTGGACCTAGTTCACTGTGATAATATATTCGTTTGCAGTGAATGCTTTGAACAATGAACCATCTATTTGACATTAAGAGACAGAGGCAAGAAGCTCAACAGAGACAACGAGAAGCTCGAGCTAAAGTTCGGAGGCAGACAGTGGCGAGGGAGTTAGAAATAGAATGGAAAAGACCAAAGGCTATTGACTACAATGGGACTGACATTGCAAGAAAAGAAAAGAAAAGAAAAGGGAAAACCACGCCCTTCGGGCGTATGAGTAAATTAATTTCCCCGGCCCTACTCTGGGCCGAGCCGCTACGAGTGGCGGCCATGTTGGGACAATTTACACTAGGTGGTTTCTATCCGTTTCTTCCTCTTTTTTCTCTTGTCTGAGTCTTCTGTAGAGTTGGTAGGTGTTGTGTGCATAATCTACTGCCAGGTCGTGTACCCGTCGTAGTGCTTGGGTGGCTTCTTTTCTGTTGAGCCCCAGTTGCTCGAGTATCTCCTGGTTGTGTTTGTATACAGTGCCCGTTCTGCCCACTACGAAGACGTGGAGCTTGGCGCGGAAGCCGTGTCCGCGCAGCAGTTGTAGCAGTGGTCCGTATTTCATGTATTTTCCCAGGAGTTTGGGTCCCCGTTTTTCATCGTCCGTGTGTGCTATCTCAATAAGGTTTTTGACTTTTCCCGGTGCCTCATGTTGTGCGCATTCCCATCCGTCTTCTAGGTCTTCCAGGCCCTCTATCATGACCATGTCTACGAAGCTCGGTATGGTGTCGGGCCCATCGTTTTTACCTGGGTTGTTCTTGCCGTCATGTCGGCATTATCCTCTGGTGAGTATGTAATTCGGGAGCACCCGTGGTTTGACTCCCGGGTCCCTCTTTTTCCCCGTGTAGGCGAGGACCTTGCATCCCCCTTTTTTTGTGGTGGTCAAGTATGTGCTTTAGTTCATCCGCATGTGCGTCCGCCCTGTCTGAGAACATTCCTCGCATCCGTGGGTTGTTGCGCCCACCTAGTGCATGTCCTACTCTCATGAGGAAGCCTTTGGCGTGGTCCACCCCTGGGTGTCCGCAGCCTTCCAGGGTGCATTTGCCGCTCCCTTTGGCGGAGTTTTTCGCTGTCTCGTAGTCTTGTGCTGACAGTATCCTCAGTCTGCATTTCAGTATCGTTTTGCGCACCGCGTAGGTGGCTCGTTTCCAGAAATCGTTCGCTATTTTGTGTAGTGGCTTGTCTCTCTTCAGGTGTTCCATCGTTTTGTTCAGCCAGCTTTTGGTGACTTGACCCTCTTTGACCGGGGGGGCTTTTCTGTTTCTCATTCTGTGGTTTGTCATGTCGTGCTTCTGTTGGTTCCACCTTGTTCTGGGCGCCGGGTCCGCCATCATCGCATGGACCCTGGACTCCTTCGTGACTCTGTTGTGGTGGGTTTGCCGTCTCTTCTCCAGATCCCCTTGTGGTGTCTCCTGTTGTTCAATGAGTTCATTGAGTCTCTCAAAAATCTCATCCTCGTTCTGTTCCTCCTGAGGTGTTTCCTGTCGTTCCACAAGCTCATTGAGTCTCTCAAAGATCTCCTCCTCGTTGGAGGGTTGTGGTGACGCCTTTGCGGGTGGAGGGTTGCCTCCCTGGGTGTGGACCGTTTGGTCCATCTCTTCCCCGGGTTCATGTTGTTCCTCTACTTCCTGTATTTGAAGCATCTCTTCGTCTTCCTGTTGTTCCATCATGTCCCTTATTCGTTTGTCCTCGTCGTCACGGGCTTGGTCGGCTCGTTGCTGTGAGTTGGGCGTCGGGTCGCGTATTATTGTTTGCTCCTCTTCCGTCTGTGCAGCTTGGTCGCGGTGTGCCTCCCAGCGGAAGACATGCTCTTTTTCGGTTGGTGTGTCCAAGTTGTAGGTTCCCCCTGAAGTTCGGCCATTTTCGTGGAGAGTCTACTCTCTCCCTGTGCTTGTCCCTCTCGGAGCAGAGTGGTCACATATTTCTGTACTGCTAGTTTTCCTTTTAGTTCCCTGCTGTCTGAGTCCCCGTCTGGTACCATGGGTTTGAATTTTATTGTTTCGTCATTGTCCCATGCCTCCGTAAGGGTTCCCGTGGTGCAGGCTTGTTTGGCTGCTTCATCGGCCCTCTCATTCCCCGTAATTCCTATGTGTGCCTTGACGTTTAGGAGTGCGACTGTGTGCCCTGCTGCGACCAGGGCCTCAATGTTGACTAATATGGCATACAGGAGGTCCCTTTGTTGGTGGCGCTCCATGCTGTGGGGTTTTGTTCTCATGTTTTCCAATTGCCTAATGGAGTTGGCACTGTCCGTGCAAATGGTAAGTCCCCTACCACTTGGTGGCCCCGGCAGTGTCACGGCTTTTTGTATGTTCACCTATTGGTCCTCACCTTCCCAACGAATCATGTGTGCCTCCCCTTCCCCCGTTCTGGGGTCCCACACCGCGGCCCCTGAGGCCCATTCTTTGCCTCATTCTTCTGTTTCTATCTCCCTTTTGCTTCCGTCGGTGTATAGGTACGAGGTTGCCTCGTGCGCTCTTTGAAGGGGGGTATTCGAATTGGGTCGGTATGTTACTCGGGGCTGTGTTCCTGGGGTCTATTGTTTGGTCTCTTGTCAGCGTCCATCTTCTCCCTTGAACCAACACACTACTCGATGAAAATGACATTCTCATATGAAAATGATATTGCCTTATTTACCTCATGATAGGATTAAAAAGCCGCATTTTAACAGTCAAGAACATGCAAGTGCAGGTTGTGCATTAAATTTAATGGTTCTTATGGTACAAAATTGAGGTCAAATGCACTTTTTCGAAATCTAGGAGGAGTGAAAACACAAAGAACTTTTTACTCGGAATCTATATACACGTTATACACATATTATTTACATGTTTTTTTCAGACTTGCTTTACGCGTCCACTTGAGGTGCTACCGCTACCGCTACGCAATTATCAAAAGCTTCGTCTTCGTCGGAATCATCCGATTCATTCAAGTCACCTAGGTCCTTGCGCGTGCGTTCGGATTGTTGTGCAAGCAACGCGACGACTATCTGCGCGTATTGCTCGTTCGGTATACTCCGTTCGGGGTCTTTCGCATCCACATCCATGCCAGCACTATTTCATTCTTATCGAATGTCTCGGTAGACGGTCGGTGCCCCGGTGGTGCTGCGAAAGCTCCTAGGTGACTCGCAAGCTGCTTGCCGAGGTGCTTCTTCTTGGTGTCGATGTTCTTTTTGGGTTGGAAATAGCGATATTGCAGCTGCTGAGTTGACGGATAGCGCGCCTCCACCTTCACCAAGTACAACGGATCCGACCATTCGCTTCGCCTCAGTTGTACGCGGAAAGCGAACTTGTCGTTTTCAGATTCCACCGCGAGAGCCACTGCAAAGCTGCCGACTGTCATCTGGCCGTAGGTGACCTCCCACTGGGCGTTGTCCACGTACTGCTCTGCTTGCTTTTGGGCTCGACCTTGGTGTTTCCGTTTACCGTTGTACATTTCTATCGGCGCTCGATCAATTCGGCGTTGGATGCGCACCGGTATAGCGGGGACGGCGGCATCCCCGGCAGCTTCTATCGCCAAAGCGGGCGCCTCTATCAGTCGAACCAAGGTGGCATTGCGCTCGATGGCGATTTTCTCAGGATGCTGGAAGGGTATCGCGGGCGCTTGTCATTCTCCACCAGCAGTTAGGTGGCGCTGTTTCTCGATGACATCCTCGCGCCAAAACTTTTCGTGCACGTCCGTGAGCTTTGTGCCCAAAATGTCCTTCAACGCCTGTAATGTATGCTCAAGCTTTTCGATGCCTTCTTCGGTAAAAAGAATCGGCTTGATGTATCCAGGCCCCGCGACAGGGGGGTGTAGAAGCAAGCTTTGCCAACCATTTGGGTGAAATGGAATACTGTTTGTACTGCATGCCCACTTCGCCGTGCTCGTCCTTCTTGAACTTGAAAGCCTGCTATGCTAAAATATTGTGGCAATCGAAGACGTGACCAGAAAACCAAGAGCTGAAGTCAAAGATCTTCTCGGTGTGCTCGCACGTTACACCATCCGTAAAGCATTCTTGTGCGGCCTCTATCATCTCGTCGAGCGTCCAAGGTTGCTTGCGTCGTAGACGCACGGAGAAGCGTGAAAACATCTGGTCAATGTTCTCGTGCGTATGGTCCCACCAACAGAAAGTTGAGTTTCACCTTGCGAAAGACGTCCGTGTGAACCAGCCAAGCTGCGTATGCCAACATCAACTTGCTCTTGTTGGTGCTCACATTGTCAAGCTGTACATACAATACTTCCGGCATCGGGTATGAATTTTCCCCGCCCCCGTTGCGTCGATGCTCTTGAATGCGGAGGATATCCCGGTGCAAAATGTTGACAAGGAAGTTCGCATCGTCATTGAAGTTGGCGTAGTTGAAATCCATGAAGCGGCCCACGTTCTCGATCATGCTCCCCATGTTGTGCACGTCAAGAAAGTCCTTAGAGTCCAGATGTTTAGGGATACGTCGAAAGTGTGGCAGTCGGGTGGTCCACTGCGTCATGCCATCGATGATCACCGAGGCATACTTATGCCAAGTTTTGCTCATGGCAATGCTCTTGGTCATATTCGCTTTACGACCATGTTTGTAGAACTTCTGGCGCTCCGCTCGTGCGATTGTCAGATGTTTGTTGAGAGGCCCGTTGTATTGCGCTGTACAAGGTACACAAATTCGGGTCAGTGAACAAATTACATAAGCATATAAACACATCACAAAGCTATTCAAGAATATTCACCTTTTTGAGATTTGCTTAAGCCTTCCTTCAATAACTTGAAGGACGCGCAAACATCGCACTGAGAAAATCGGTTCACCGATGGAATCTTGAGCCAAGAGCTGCAATCTTCGTCAAATACTTTGTAGAAGTAACTGAGAGAGATCTTTTTGCTCTCCTCATTCTCACGCAAGCCCTCGATGTACTCGTCCCACAGCTCTTCGATGGTCAAACCATCCGAAAGGTGAATCTCGGCTTTGTCAGGTTGGGGTTGTCCGTATTCGTCGGCGTATTTCTTGATCCATGCGACGACCGACTCGCGTTTCAGGGAAATCTTGTGGTTGTCCTCCTCGTACGTCAATCCATGAACAAACGTGTGTCGGCCCTCGAGCACGCGTTTCCGACAGTCGTGGAGATACCCGTAGCTGATGCCGTAAGCCATATAGTAGAACTTGAAGCACACATGTTAAAAAAAAAGACATCGCCACTCAAACAATATTACCACATTATCCAACGAAACGCATAAGGGTTTTAATAGGTTGCGCCAATTTAAGACGCTTGGGAGACACCCCCGACACTGCACGTCTGCAGGCGGGACGGCCGTCGCGTGCCCGTCAGCACTCTCCACCACGCCTTAAGTCTGCGCAACCTACACCCTCAGTGGGAATCGAACCCACGAGTGCGAGGTTCATAGCCTAGCGCCGTACCAACTCGACCAATGTCGCGAATATGTACACATCGTAAATTAAAGAAATTTGTTATATAATATTCCACATCCCTGTGATGTACAACATTACACAATCTATCACAAGGTCCAAGAAAAATTTCGCTTTGGCCAGAGGCCTTTCATTAGCTAATGAACGGTTCCCGCAGCCAAAGTGTCTGTATGTGTGTCGCGCTTTGGCCAGAGGCCGTTCATTAGCTAATGAACGGTTCCCGCAGCCAAAGTGTCTGTATGTGTGTCGCGCTTTGGCCAGAGGCCGTTCTGCTGAAATCTGTATAGGCAGCCCTGACTGGGAGTCCCGGTCAGGCCCCTATGACAGACTCCTAGGACCAACACTGGACTGCTGACTGATCTATAGGTTCGTGCTGTGACACACGCTGTGTCACAGGTAGGCTAGACTCCGAAACCGTCCGAGACCGTTCCGGGTATATCTAGCTTAGGGTTTATTTATCTTATGAGTTTATCCACATAGTTCGGGAGTTTCTGATATCTAGTGAACTAGGATATTCCAGTAGGTCGTGGCCCCATCCACGCTTTTATTCCACTTGCTGATTTGGCCATGATTGGCTAAACGGCCGCTTGGAGAGGTGGTGCGCGCATGCGCGTTTGGGTGCGACTAGGAATTATGGTATGAATTGTTTGCGGTAAGCAACTGGGAGTGGCGGCCATGGGGACCGCGCCTCGTTACGGACTAGTCTTAGCAATGTTCGGATCCAGTTTTGCACCGGCACTGGCCCTGCTGGTTACTGTTTTCTGGGCTGGTGTTCGCGACACCTTCGACTTCGACGACATCTTCGAGTGCCCCTCGCCGCTACACTCTCTTAGCTCCTCTCCGTTGCTGACCATTACCATTTTTCCGCTACCACACCCAACCGCGCGACTGCGTACCACCTCCCCTCTGGCTTTTCAGAGAATGGGTGTGTTAACCCGAGCGAAGAAGTCCCTGGACAGGGACAGTGACATCGACGCCTCGCTGAGGCTATTAGACGGAGTTCGGAACAGTCCGACGGTGCGTACGCCAACTGTTCCGACCCCCGCTCCGAATTCAAACGAAGATGCAGACGTGGCGACCAGGAAGTACTTGCAGGAGCAGAGCAAGCTGGTTGACGAAGTCTACAAGGCGCGTCTTCACCGCCAGTGGGCCAAGGGTATCCGCGAGGATGTTCTTGGTGACAAAAAGCACCATTTTCGCGGTACGGACGACGCTGGCCTCCTCTCCGAGCTGGTGGTGCAGCTGCGTACGGAGTTTCATTCAGCTGGGCTGGAGCTGGCATCTTTTGACCTCGACGACCCTCTGGCTCGTGTGGTGACCAAGGTCAACGGCTTGCTCTACGACGTTCTGGCTCTGGTTATCGAGAAGCACAGCAACGCCTACGTCTGGTTGACTGGCACCGACGCCTCGTCTGACCGTGATGGACGGCGAGCCCTGGTGGACATCATCAAGGGCTGTGTACCGGTGGCGCTGCGTGAGTCGCACCAGGAGGAGCACGCCGCGTTGCGTTATCCCGCAGACACTGACCCGCAGCCCGTCTTGGCTCGGGAACAGCGTCTGGTGCGGGATAACAAAGCTACGGACTGGACACCCACCGAGGAGACCAGGAAGCTCTCCATGTACAACCGGCTGGACCCGGTGTTTTACACCGCGGTCAAGGTGCGGTATCCTCTCGCGGCCGACCTCGCGCATGTCTCCTTGGCATCTCTCCGCTCCCTTGTGGTAGAGATCTATCAGGCTTGGGCGCAGGCGGGGACGGGGAAAGCGGTTTCGGGCAGAAGCGGCATCTCCGCGCAGCTCTCCAGCACCGAGTACGGTGCCCTCCTCAACAAGATCAACGAGCTTCAAGACTTGCTACGACAGCAACGCGGGGCGGACGCACCGCCGGCGCAGCAGCAGCGGCAGCAGCCGCAGCGTCAGCAGCGGCAGCAGCAGCAGCGCGGTACGCAGCGGGGATTCCGTGTCGGCACGCACCCGCTGCCTGCAGTCGGTTTCGACCGTGACGACCAGAAGGCGAAGCCCTTTTGCGGAAGGTGCAAGAAGGCGGGAAAAGGTGAGCAGTACCACTTCTACCGCGACTGTCCGTTGGGCGGGCGTCAGCATCCCCCGCACTCGGCCGCGGCATTCTGCATTCCCATCGACGAGGAGGACGCGGAGGGGGTGCGTGCATTGGCCATGTGTGCCCTGTTCCAGCAGGCGGCGGATGATGGGGCCGAGGCTTTTGCCACTGCGGCATCTACGTACGGGCCGCCTGCGGTACTCTGTGCGGGTGCGGTGGGCGGGATCGACGTGTCCGCCTACGGCTTCACGGTGGAGCCGCAGCAGCCTGCTGACGAGCCCGCAGGTGACGACATTCATCAGCGGCTGGACGATCTCGCCGCGGAGGTCCATGCCGCGGCAAACTGCAAGGTGCACTACACCCACGCATCCTTCCCACCACCGGCGGTTCTCGAGCCGCATGCATCGGCTCTGGTGTGCGGCCCCGCGGCAGCGGGGGGCATGCCGGAGGAGCAGGTTCCGGCAGGTGGTGCGGCGGCATCGGCATCCGCCGTGCCGGCCCCTGCTATACCTGTCTCGCAGGAGGAGGATGTGAAGCCCGTGCCGCTTCAATCGGCGCGGGTGACTGCCACGACGGACGGTGAGTTCCCTGGGTTCGTTCAGACTGTCAACCACGCCGCCATCGCGCCGGTTGACCTCACCGGCTACGACACCGACGACTACGAGGACTTTGCCGACGGCAGCTTCCGGCTGAAGCCGCGGGGTTCGCCTCCGTCGGCCAATCATGTTTCCGGGCCGCCCGTAGACGAGCAGAGGACCTACGGTTGTGGGAAGCCGCCCTGGGGCTTTCCTGCCACGGTTGGGCCGTGGGGGATTCCTTTCCTCCTTTCCCTCGTTCTTTGCATCTCGATCATGGGGGTGGCAGCTGTGCCCGATGCTCAGTCGGCTGCGGGATTGCCTTCGCCTGGTGGTGATCTCGATTGGGAGACTCCGTCAATTTTCTCCACGAATGAATTTGTTGAATCCGTGATCCCGGCTCAGGGTTTCTTTGTGGCTGACAATGTGCCACCGCTTGAGCCGCCCGAGCCCCCTGACATCTTTCAGGATCTTGCTCAGGCAGATTTGAGCTTCGACATGGCCTTCTTCTACGGTGTGGCTCTACATGAGAGAGGTCCTTTCGGGAACCCTCCCTTCGGGTCGGACTTGATTGAGACCACGGCTGGCTACTTTGGTGCTGTCGATTGACTTCTTGTTCACTCTGGATGCACACCGACATGGTGGTGTGCGGAACTCCAGTGACTTCAACAACTTTTCTGGTTTATGTTTTGCTTTTGACATCTACAAGTTACATTCTGGCTTGCTAGCTCGGTGCCTTTCAGTTGTTTAGCGGGTGCACAATGCCCGTAGGTTTCTGCACTTGTGCTAGCTAGAGGGTTTCCAATTTGTGTTTCAGAATTGCACAGTTGGATTAGCAGTTAGGTCTGTCAACCTGGCTCCTGCCCTGACTTATCTTACATTATCTGACTCTCCTAGACAGTCACCACCCACAGTGCTGGGGTGGTGTGCTGAAATCTGTATAGGCAGCCCTGACTGGGAGTCCCGGTCAGGCCCTAGGACCAACACTGGACTGCTGACTGATCTATAGGTTCGTGCTGTGACACACGCTGTGTCACAGGTAGGCTAGACTCCGAAACCGTCCGAGACCGTTCCGGGTATATCTAGCTTAGGGTTTATTTATCTTATGAGTTTATCCACATAGTTCGGGAGTTTCTGATATCTAGTGAACTAGGATATTCCAGTACGTTCATTAGCTAATGAACGGTTCCCGCAGCCAAAGTGTATGTATGTGTGTCGCGCTTTGGCCAGAGGCCGTTCATTAGCTAATGAACGGTTCCCGCAGCCAAAGTGTATGTATGTGTGTCGCGCTTTGGCCAGAGGCCGTTCATTAGCTAATGAACGAGTACATACCTGTTTCTTGGCCAAAAAGTATTTGAAGTCGAATGTATCTTCAGATCGAAAGCTGTTTTTTAGCAAGTCCTTCACGAAGTATTCCTTTCTATCTTTTAACGACATGCTGAAAATGTTTTCGCGAAAACACTTAATATCTGCCGATGAGAAAGATAGGCAGCAGTGCGATTTGCTATTGCACTTCACGGTTTCTGCCATTGATATACTGTCAGCCTGCAAACGTCGCTGCTTGATACTAATTACGCCTTCATATTTCTTCTTGCGTATGTCGGATTCGTACGGTTTGCGCACAGCGATCTGCTTGTTTACTTCACCGTTTAAACACCGAAGAGTCTCTCCATCTAGTGCGTCTAAACGTGTCTCTGAAAATTCTGTATCAAGTCTGCTTTTATCTCATTTAAGTCAATTTCTCGCAAAGCGCGTGTCCCGGAAACGCGTGAAAAATTGGAGCTAACTTCCGATCTACAGTAGACGTCAAAGGCGCGTTCCAAAGGACCATTTGCGTATTTGCGCTCGGGGCTATGCTTGGAATTGGCTCCTGATCAAAGAAGTCGGCCTCTATTTCCATAAAATCTTCAATAACTATTTCCGGGCACGGTTTGCAGATAATCTCGCAACCCTCGTCAAAAGGAATAGAAAACATATTTTCGTCAAAATTAGCCGTCATTAGCTTCTGAAGCCGTTTATTACGTTCTGAAAATGATATGGATTCCAAGTGACACGCTGGACACGTTGCTGGCGTACTTTCCCTTGCCCAAGACCGCCGAGGACTACGATGCCTGGGCTGGACCGACGCCGACCCCACAGGCTCCTGTGGATTTGAAGGAGCTTTACGAGAACGCCTGGCACAAGAAGACAGTGCAGGAGGAGGTGCCAGAACGGACGATGCCCGAACAGTTCGAAGTGTTATCCGATGGTCGCAACGTGTTAAGCAAGGACCTTCCGCGGAAACCTCCACAAGAGATCGTGCGCAAGTGCGTGGAGAAAGCGAGGGACGTCGAGTCCGTCGATTTCTGGTTCGTCCCGTTGGTCTGTTGCGAGCACCTCGATTTCATTGTTAGGTCTTGCAAGTATTATGCCTACCTGAGTCTTACCTGTGTGTCTTACGCGTCGGCTACCATTGCAGGTACACGGTGGCCGAGTGTAAAGCAGCGTTGCACCACCTGGGAGTTGAACTTCCTGAACGCCCACTCAAGGGGCCGTTGGCGAAGGCCTTATTTGAAGCGACGGATGTCGCCCGAAAGGCCCACCACGAACATCTCAGAGTCCTTCGGGAAAAAAGCCGAGCGACGACAGGTGAGGAAACCGGGGAGGAAGCGTCGCCGGGTACGGAGCAGGCCTTGCCTGCAAGAACTTCCGAAGCCGGCGGAGCTGCGCGGGCGGCGCCATCACTCGGGGCTGTAACAGCCACTACACAGGCAAGCCGAGAAGGAGCTGCTGCGCGAGGCCCGCAAACCAACGAAGCTATGCCTACTCGACCACAGGCACCGGCAGCACGAGTGCCAGGCGCAGGTGGCCGAGGATGCCCTGCTCCTGCAGCGCCACAGGGAGATCAAGCACGAGCTCCAAGTGACAAGCGTGCACGCAGTTCGCCATTGGCAAAGGCGTCCCCAGGGAGCAAGTCTCCACCCGGGAAGTCTCGACTAGCGCGGGGTCGTGAAAAGGGACGAGTGCTATTCCGAGCGGCCTCTGTGATCGGTCCGACAGGCGCCCTTATAACGGACAGCTTCGCTCCTGACGACGATTGCTTTTTCGAGGATGCAAACCAGATTGCGGAGCAGGTGGAGAACGCGCATCCCCCGGAGGCGGCGACTGGACAGTTCGCAGGCGTCTCGATGGACGAGGACGACGAGGACGACGAGGACGACGAGGACGACGAGGACGACGAGGACGACCCGGACGACGACATACCGTTGGCCTACCGTAACCTTCCTACGGACTACACCATCGATGGCGACGCATGCTGGCGAAGAGTAGTGCGGGCAAAAGTTTCGCAGTTACCGTGGCCGCGGGCAACGACGGCTGCAGCTTTACTATCCGCATGCCTGGGAACAACGCCGTGTCCATGCCCATGCATTTCGTGGAGGTCTTGGAGGTGGATCTGAACACGAACAGAGTGAAGTGGGGGTTTTGGCTTCCATGTGCGCCTCTGCTTATGCCGAGAACGAGGAGAACAAGCAAAACCTTCTCTGACTTGAACAGCTTGTTCGCGGAGAACGCCTTCCGGAGAGCCGCTCCGAAAGTGACAGGTTGGTACGACTTCGATGCGAGTGAGATCCTGACTTGCTGGGACGAACCTCCTGGCAAACCTGCTGTCGGCGGAGTTCCAGGAGGACCTGAAAAGGCAGAACTTCTGAAGGTGGCCAGGGAAAACTTGGCCTCCGAGGCGTTTGACAGGTGAAGGTAAGCAACACAGCCTCGTGCATTCCTCGTGGCACGCACACTAGATTACAATGGCCACACGGCGTGAAACTTATTGTTTTTCATACATGTAAGTATACGGTTTATTTGTGTACAGTCACGTGACATAAGTGTTAGCTACCAAGCATACGTCTCCTCATTGCACGCGCTAGCATCAAATATGCGCGCCAGGGTGCAGGTTCTTAACATACGCCCGCAAACTGCGCATCTCCTTTCATCTTCCTGCAGCAGATCGTTTTCCAGCTCTGTCAGGGCACCGTGCGTTGTTTCGCTGTATTCGGGTAGAGGAAGTCCTCGTACGTCCACCCAAAAGCCGCATCCATCGCGCAGCCGTCAAGCGCCTCCAGCGTACACCGTTGCGGTAGTCCGCAAGTCGATGGAGCACTAAGGCTGTGGGCCGCCGGGGTAGTGCTGCTGCAGTCTGCTGGGGCAGCATGACTGTGGGCAGTTGATGAGTGGCTACTGCCCCGTGGTACTTGTCACAGTACTGTTTTCGAAAACAGTACTGTGACAAGTACTGACGCGGTAGAATTCTTTTTCGATGCCCTCTTGTTCAATACCGATGATATTCATTATATAGTATCATTCTTGGTACCCGAACTGAGTTACCTTATGCCCCATTTGTCGACAGACCACGTGTTGTCTCCCCAATGTATGCGGGTTGTCACATTATGGGTAGCGTTTTTTGCCGTTCTGAGATTTTCATTTTTGCTCAAAAGTCTTCAAGTCTTTGATATTTATTTCACAAGCGTATTTCGAAGTTGGTGAGCCATCCAGTAGCTTAGATTGCAGACATGCATCATAATCGATGCGATACATGGATGGCTGTGTGGACCGCTAAGCATGGCCCCGTTTGCTGCGCGATGCATGATTTGCACCAACGGGCTCAACCCTGGATTTCTTTATAAGTATTGGCTATTACCCTTCGGGTGGCTTAAGCCACCCTAACAGCGATTTAGGGTGGCTTAAGCCACCTTAACATTTTCAATTATTACGGGAGCTATCGGTACCGGAAGCTAGATTTTTTTAGCTCAAAATGACGGCGACATTGTCTTCTTTTAGACACTATGGGCACTATTAGGCGAGCCCAAGTTCCCGGTGAGCAATTTTGGGAAGTATACAAGAGGGTGCAACATTTAGTAAAATTTGAGCGATTTTCCCGGTTTTTGCATACCCATGCTACTTCAACCGAGATTTTGAGGGTCAAGATGACCTCGGATCAAACTTTTGGCAAGACACTGCAGAAAGAGCAGCTCGAGATCTTGACAACATAGGTCTCCAAATTTTGAAAGCGTCTTAGAGGAAGCCCCCGGTGAGCTAATTAGCTTAAGGTGGCTTAAGCCATCTTAAGGAAAATTGGGAAATACCCACCCTACTTCAACCGAGATTTTGAGGGTCAAGATGAACTCAGATCAAACTTTTGATAAGACACTGCAGAAAGAGCAGCTCAAGATCTTGACGACATAGGTCTCCAAATTTTGAAAGCACCGCCAAAGAAGCCCCCATGAGCCCTTTAAGTTAAGGTGGCTTAAGCCACCTTAAGCTGCGGGTAATAGGCAGTATGGGGCGAAATGACCAAAATTTCAGCTTTGCGTGGCCCACATCATGCGGTCTATGCGACATATTACAAATAGTAAGCATAGTGATAGATGGATATGACTTCAAACTATATCTAGGAATTTTTGCGGAAATTTCCAACCATTAGGATGCGTATAATTTAATATTTTGTCCAAATGTTGGACGCAAAATGAGGGAAATTTCGATATCTTTTAGACTTTCGTTCCCCCGTGGACTGTATGTGAGGCTGAAACATGTATCCTATGGAATTGTGCATGTTGGGCACTTAGAATACATCCCATTGGTGAACCCTAGCACGCTGTTCGTCACGGGGAGTCCAACTATTATGCGCGAGAAGCCCCCAAAATTTCAGTACTTGTCACAGTACTGTGCGAATTAATTAATTTTCAGGCTGCGCATCCCTTGTATGAAAGCATCCCGCATATGCGCATGCCTAAATCCATTTCTACCCTACGATATGATCGAAAACAAACGTCAACAGCAGGGTCCTAAATGATTTTTCTAAGCTATCAATTGACCCATCTAGCCTTATAAGATGGCTACTATATTGATTCGACTTTAGTACTTGTGACAGTACTGTTCCTTGGGGCGGTAGCCATGAGGCAACACATTTGCAGGCTGCTGATTCAGCAAGGCTGTGTTGGGCTGCTGGGGCAGCAAGGCTGTGAGCAGTTGAGACAGCACCGCCGCAGGCTGTTGGGCCTGCAAGGCTGCGAACTGTTGGGTCAGCAAGGCCGTGAGCAGCTGAGATGGCACCGCCGCAGGCTGCTGCTGGGGCTGCAAGGCCGTGAGCTGCTGAGTTAGCAAGACCGTGGGCAGCTGAGACAGTACTGTGCTGGAGCTGCGGGGACATGAGCTGCTGAGTCAGCAAGGCTCGCTGTCGTGGGCGGCCGCACCTCTGTCATGCAGCCATCAGCCTTGCAGTCATGGGGCACCTCGCCGGGCTGCGGGGGCTGCGCTTCGACCATGCAGCTATGAGGCACCTCGCCGAGCTGCGGGGGATGCGCCTCGGCCATGCAGCCATCAGACATGCAGCTATGAGGCACCTCGCTGGGCGGCGGGGGCTGCGCCTCGGCCGTGCAGCCCCTGGGCTCCGTGCCAGGCTGCGGAGGCAGCGCCTCAACCGTGCAACCGCTGGGTAACGCGCCAGGCTGCAGAGGCAGCGTTATAGCCGCGCAGCCGCTGGGCGCCGCGCCAGGGTGCACATGCTGCGCCTCGGACGTGCAGCCGATGGGTGCCGTGCCAGGCTGCGGAGACTGCGTTTTGGCAACCATGCCATGCAGCCGCTGGGCCGTGCCAGGCTGCGGAAGCAGCGCCTCAACCGTGCAGCCGCTGGGTAACGCGCCAGGCTACAGAGGCAGCGCCATAGTCGCGCAGCCGCTGGGCGCCGCGCCAGGGTGCACATGCTGCGCCTCGGACGTGCAGCCGCTGGGTGCCGTGCCAGGCTGCGGAGGCAGCGTTTCGGCCATGCAGCCGCTGGGCGCCGTGTCAGGCTGCAGAGGCAGCGTACGTCTCCGCCGCCGTGCAGCCGCTAGGCGTCATGCCAGGCTGCATATGCAGCGTCTCGGCTGTGCAGCCGCTGGATGCCGTGCCAGGCTGCGGAGGCTGTGCCTCACTCTGAGTCAGTCGTGCAGCCGCTGGGCCTCGCGCCAGGCTGCTGAGACAGCGCCATGGCCGTGCAGCCGCTGGGCATTGCCCCAGGCTGCACAAGCAGCGCCCTGGATGGTGCAGCCGCTGGCCATCATGCCGGGCTGCAAAGGCTGGGCCTCGGCCGTGCAGCCGCTGGGCGTCGCGCCATGCTGCTGAGACAGTGCCATGGTCGTGCAGCTGCTGGGCATTGCGCCAGGCTGCAGACGCTGCGCCATGGCCGTGTAGCCGTAGGGCATTGCGCCAGGCTGCAGAAGTAGCGCCTCGGCTGTGCAGCCGTTGGGCGTCGAGCCAGGCTGCGGAGGCTGAGCCTCGGCCGTGCAGCCGCTGGACATTGCTCCAGGCTGCAGAGGCTGCGCCTCGGACGTGCAGCCGATGGGCGTTGCGCAAGGCTGCAGAGGCAACGTCTCGGCTGTGTAGCCGTTGGGTAACGTGTCAGCCTGCGGAGACTGTACCTCAGTCGTGTAGCCGCTGGGCGCCGCGCCAGGCTGCGGAGGCTGCGCCTCGGTCGTGGCTGCAGCCGCTGGGTATTGTGCTGGGCTGCAGAGGCTGCGCCTCGGTCCTGCAGCCGTTGGGCAACGTGCCAACCTGCAAAGGCAGCGCCTCGGTCGTGCAGCCGCTGGGCGCCAAACCAGGCTGCGGAGGCAGCGCCTCGGACGTGCAGCCGCTGGATATCGCGTCAGGCTGCAGAGGCAGCGCCATGGTCGTGTAACCGCTGGGCATTGTGCCAGGCTGCAGAGGCTGCACCTCGGACGTGCAGCCGATGAGCGTTGCGCAAGGCTGCAGAGGCAGCGCCTCAGCTGTGTATGTAGCCTTTGGGCGTCGCGCCAGGCTGCAGAAGCAGCGTCATGGCCGTGTAGCCGCTGGGCATTGCACCAGGCTGCAAAGGCAGCGCCATGGCCATGTAACCGCAGGGCATTGCGCCAGGCTGCAGAGGCAGCGCCTCGGCTGCGCAGCCGTTAGGCGTCGCGCCAGGCTGCGGAGGCTGAGCCCCGGTCCAGGGTATATTGCTTACCGTCGCGGGCCGGCCCGGGGCCGTAGCTCACCACTCCGAGCCGCATGCGGGCCGATGGAATATATGGATGCGGGCCGTGACGTTTGATATGAAAATACCAAAAATTATTCAAAATTATGCGATTTTACAATATCACCATACTTAAAGTTAGAAATTCGCGCCTGCGGCGGGCAAATTTGGAGATTGGCAGTATTGGCCGAAAGCGGGCCAGTGGATTTGCTGATTGCCCCCCGTAAAAAGAAAAATAAGCAATACACACTGCCCCCGTCGTGCAGCCGCTGGACATCGCGCTAGGCTGGTGCAGAGGCTGCGCCTCGGACGTGCAGCCGATCATGGGCGTTGCGCAAGGCTGCAGAGGCAACGCTTGCGTCGGCCGCTGAGACAGCACAGGCGTCGGCTGCTGAGGCAGCGTCTGCGTGGCCCGCTGAAGTAGCGCCTGCATGGGCTGTTGGGGCAGCGCCGCGCGGTTGTTAGCTGCTGGGGCAGCGCCTGCGTGGGCTGCTGGGGCAGCGCTTGCGTGGGCTGCTGGGGCAGCGCCGGTGTTAGCTGCTGGGGCAGCGCCTGCGTGGGCTGCTGGGGCAGCGCCTGCGTGGACTGCTGGGGCAGCGCCTGCGTGGGCTGCTGGGGCAGCGCCGGTGTTAGCTGCATATGCAGCGCCTCGGCTGTGCAGCTAGGCGTCGCGTCAGGCTGCGGAGGCTGGGCCCCGGTCGTGCAGCTATGAGGCACCTCGCCGGGCTGCGGGGGCTGCGCCTCGGCCATGCAGCCATCATCATACATGCAGCTATGAGATACGACCTCGCCGGGCTGCGGGGGCTGCGCCTCGGCCATGCAGCCATCAGCCTTGCAGCTATGAGGCATCTCACTGGGCTGCCGGGGCTGCGCCTCGGCCATGCAGCCATCAGCCATGCAGTCATGGGGCACCTCGCCGGGCTGCCGGGGCTGCGCCTCGGCCATGCAGCCATCAGCCATGCAGCCATGGGACACCTCGCCCGGCTGCAGGGGCTGAATGCACCTCTGCCATGCAGCCAACAGCCATGCAGCCACGGGGTACCTCGCCGGGCTGCGGGGGCTGCGCCTCGGCCATGCAGCCATGGGGCACCTCGCCGGGCTGCGGGGGCTGCGCCTCGCGGCCATGCATGGCTACTACCCAAATTCCAAGTCCTACCACAAGGACTACCGCGCGATGCTTGCTAGGATCTTTGTTATACTATATAGTGGGCCTACTAGTGCTTTGAGGCACTATCTGGGTCACATATGAATTACCTTTTATGTGGGTTTACCCGAAATCTTGGAGTTTCGTCATTTAAAGAGCGCGTGGATTTGGGGGTGATTTCCTAAATTTGGGGAACGAAATTCGTCAGTCTTACCACAAGGACCAAGGACGTGCGTCCCTATTTACCCCACCGGACGGCCTCCGCAAGGGCTATCGCCATACAACCTTCGAGGGTATGTCCCAATCTAATATACTTACCAATGAACAGGCATATATATCGAGTTATCGGACGTATACATGTGTGGCACTAAGCTCACCTACTGAAAATCGGGATTTTCCCCATTCATCCTCTATGATTCTGGATATTTCTTGTCGCGCTGATAGGTTTTTTGTCCGATAGTCAATGTAATAGGTCCAAATGCATGAGAAGTCCTAAAATTAATATTATGTATGTATTTCACTACTATGCAAGCTCGGGTGCTTCTGTGCAAGCTGGGGCAGCGCCTGCGTCGGCAGCTTCTATTATATAAACCAAAACAAGCCAAAACAACCGATGCAACAGAATTTTACAATAGAAAAGACCAAAAGTTTTCGGAATAAATTTTGTGTTAGACTCTCTAGACTAAGAACTGAGGCGAAGTCCCTGTGCATGAACCCTCCACCAAACTTAGAGGTAGAAGATTCCGAGGATTGATAGCCGGGGGTAGGCAGGTTCTTTGACTTTGTAGGGGGTGTGGGTCCGTACCCTCTAGAGATAACCCCATAGTTCAACGAAAAGAATGGTGATATTGAAAAAATCGGTACGTTGGTACGTTGGTACGCGGTACGTTGGCGCAGCACGCGGGCGCGGTACGCTCGGTAGCGCGGTCGCGATTGGGCTTGCGGGCGCGGCGGGCTCGATATCCGATCGGCGGAGGGGCAAAAGGCGAGTCCTAGGGGGGCTTCGTACCCCTAGGGCGGGGAAACAAGTCCCAGGGCGGGGGGCCTTACCCATGAGGCAAAAACGATGCAAGTCCTAGGGGGTATTTCGAACTACCGTTGCCCCCACCCCCCGGCTATCAATCCTCGGAAGCGTGTGCCCAAGATTCGTGGTAAAAGTGGCACGCTAAGGTACCACCTTCAAAATGCGGGCTTTCGACCACCGTTGGGGCCTCTCGTGGGGCACGCGGGGCTTGTCCTTGGGGTTTGCCGTGGGGCCCTTGGGGCTTGTCGCGGGGCCCTAGGGACTTGGCGCGGGTCCCTTGGGGCTTATCGCTAGGCCCTTGGGGTTAGTCGCGGGTCCCTCTCCCGCCCCCTTTTCCCTCTCGTATCACCATGTGTGCCCTCCCTCTTCTCCCCCCACCTATTACTTACCTAGGTTCGTACCCCCATAGTGTGGAGGACGAATTTCAAAAAATTGGATGGAAAGCGATTTTTGGGGGTTTATTATTATTTGTTTTTGGGGGTTCGCGAAAAATAAAATTTGAGAATTAAAATTTCAGGAGCTCGAAACCGCCCAAACGCCACCTCCACCGATGACCAGCAGGACACTTTGCGAACTTAGTGCCGTTCCGCCCGTCAAACCCTACATTCTGGGAAAATCAGAAGACGTCTAGAAGACGTCTTCTGAACGTCTTATAGACGTCTTCGTAGAAATGACGTCTTCTGGTTTCCAGAATACGTCTTCTGAGTGGAACGTCTTCTGGAAACCAGAAGACACTCTTCGGGGAAGACGTGCCGAAGATGTGCGGAATGTCTTCCGGATTTCGGAAGACATCTTCCCGGAAGACATGCAAAGGGCAGTCTTCCCGGAAGATACCTGGAAGATGTTCCGAATGTCTTCTGGGCCAGAATACATTCTGACATGTGTTATCGACACATATGTGATGATTATGCAATTTGGCCACATAGCTACTTCATACCACACGTACACTAGTCGCGTAATCACAGAAGACATTCAGAAGGCGCACGGAAGACATACGGAAGACATTCCGGGTATCTTCCTAACAACTTCAGGGTTGTCATCATGCTCTGTTGCTATGATACATGATATACGGCTAAGTTAATTGATAGGTCTATCTACACATACATGTACGATTGCATCTATTCAACATACAGACCACTAAGTACGATGCCCGGCGTATTATCATGATCGCCTCTTGCGTCTTGCACCTTTCGGTCGTGAACCATCATCGTCGATGCACTCGAAAAAGTCAGCCTTTAAATCAAATACCACCGCCGTCTTCATCACAGGATGTTTCTTGATTACAACTTGGTGCTCAATTTGAGCCGCCAGGATGAATGGATCAGTAGTGTCCCAAGGTGTCTCGGGATCATCCGGGTCGTATGTGTACACCACCTTTGCGGTATTGTCCGGCCCGTACTTCGAGTTTAGCTTGGCAAACCGTTTTGTCGTCGCTTGGTTGAATTCGGGGAACCACTTTCCCTTCACAAGAATGTACTCTTTCGCGGCCAAGTCGACCTTGTAGATGCTATCTACCATGGCGTACCTGCGAGTTGGAGCCACAATTATACTCTATAGTAAGAATCCCCGAAGACGTAAGGAAGACACGCAGAAGACATTCGGTACATATTCTGCGCACATTCACCAAAACGTAATGCACGGACGCACCGGTCAGTCTCGATTTCCTCGCCTTTGATGTTTTCTCCAGAGAAAAGGCTCGGAAGTAACGTTGACAAGTTTTCTTCGTCTTGTCCTGAGCTGCCGTGCGATAGCAAACTCCTCGAACCACGACCGAGCCGAAAGATTGACACACGTGAGGAGGCCCTTCGACGAGTGCCGCTTCATTCTCCGTGAATGGTCTCCCCAGCCAGACCTTGGGATCGCTACCGTGCATATGCAGCGGCACATCCATCAGGCGAGACGCTCCGGCTCGTGCGCCAATACGTCTCCGAACCATATGGTTTTCCCTGCGAATGTATACGTGCACAGTGTCAGGACATGTATTTACCGAAGACGTGTGGAAGATGCCTAGAAGATATATGAAACGTCTTCCAGGCACCTTATGGGTTTCATTTCTTTCTTACCTCTTGCAGTAGGTGACGTAGGCGTCGAATTTTGCCTTCAACTTGCGGTATTGGGGCACGTTGCCATGCATCCACAGCTCCAGCGCTTTCGTTTCAGCGCGGGAGAGTACATGGCGCTTGCCTTGTGTTCCCAAAACCACGGTGTTCGGCGCCCTCAACGGTGCGGTGGCCAAGAACGGGAGCACGGGTGGCCGGGTGGGATTGGTGGTTGCCTCCCGCCGGCGACGAAGTACCAAGATTAACCCTCGCACCACATGCACCATCCGGTACCGCCCGAAGCCTTGCATAACACTCTGAACCGGATATGCATTGTTCTTCACCCACCTTCGAATCTTCCCGTTGAATGATTCGAACACGTACATCCATGTCCCCCGTATTGGACCATACATGAGGAGTTGGTCGGGGAAGTGGGAAAGCAAATGCGTGTTGATGATCAGCCGGTCAGGTGAGCCATCGCGCTCGAGTGACTTGAAGAACTCATCCACCAGATTTTGAAGCTTAGGAACATCCTGCAAAATCACCAAATAAAAGGCAATTAGGGAAGACGTGTGGAATGTACTCGGAAAGTATTCTGGATGTCTTCCAGGTGTCTTCCGTACCTTACAGTCTACAAGCTCCGAAGTGAGCTCTCTCGTTATGACCGTCAACTGCCCGATCAAGTCTTCAAGCATGTTTTTCGAGTAGCCCTCGTCTCTATCCCAAGACGCTAGCACGCTCATGATGCCCGCTTGTAGCATTTTCAACGCCTCGTGACACTTGAGCGTCTTCGGTCCGGTGTTCGTGCCGTTCGGACGCAACATCTTCTTATGGCCTTGCCCCCATGACCTTCCCAACGAGAGCTCCGTCATGAACTTCAAGGCGGTCTCTAGCGACCTCAAAGATTTCGACCCTTTTGCACGCATCGGGATTTGAAACGGACCAATTGCCATTGAATATCGTTCCACACCTGTCATTTTCCCGGGCGCGAAAGTTAGTGGTGACAGGAAGACATCTGGAAGACACGTAGAGGATACTTGGGGCATCTTCCGGGCGCCTTCCTATCTAGTGGTCGGGTTTTGACTGCATCACCTTTGTCGTCCCTTGTCGTCTTCCACCACGTGGGATGTATATCGTTCGCGCGAGCGTGCTCTCTTACACCCGGCGTAAAGTCGAACCCCATGAGTGCCTCATGGACATATAGCCCAAGGTTTCGGAGTTGATGCATGCCGTCAAGGATGACATTCTTGGAAAGATCGAAATACGGCAAACGAGATAGTGCCGATGGGAACTTCACACCGGTTTCGCCGATTTCCTCTTCCAACACTTCCTGAAGATTGGCCGCATTCTTACACGTGCTAAGCAAGACGTGTCGTTGGCCCGCGCGTCGAATGAACTCGTCGGTCTTTGGTACGGCGGGCCCTGCGTACAATAACAGGAAGACGCTCAGATGACATCCGGAAGATCTTGTGAATACATTCGGCATGTCTTTGGGGAAAACGGACCTGGCGGATCTTGCTCGCAAAACTTGTACAACATCTTATTTAGATGCGGGCATTTCCCCTTCCCCCGGATCAAACATTTTGCACACGCACAGAAGCTGCCCACGCCCATAATGTTCATAGCATCGACGAGCCCTACATAGTCAAACACGGCGGCAAGAAGCATCGCCCGGCATTGGAACACGTCGTCCGTGAAGGAGTCCCAACATGGAAACCCAACTTCCCAAAGTTCCAAAAGCTCGAGGAGTCTGCGAGACACCATCACCGTGGGAACGACGTTGACCCAACCCAACGGATAAATTGTAACAAAAATATGCCTTTTAGATGTTATTTAAAATATTTTAGGCAGATATTAGTAACTTTTTTGTTAACAGGAGTGCAGGAAACATGCCCACGAACACGCTCGGCTCAGCCATGCCTGGGGGACACCCACAGCATCAACAGCGGCGTTCTCACTCCTTTTCCCCATCTGCCTGACTTGGAGCCCCTGTATGCAGGGGAATTTCACCTGCTTTCCTGTCTCCTGTCAACGACTCGCGCTGAAATTTCAGAATTGCTAACTTCCTCTTCCTGGTGCGCATTGGGAAACCGCAGGAAAGGACCCCGAGGTAAGCGCTGGTCGTCAGACGTCACGGGTAGACCTCCGGGGAGTAAGTGCTTCGGCAGCGAGTATACCGGCCCATCCTGTTGCGCCGCCCTTTTCTTTCTACGATTCCCTGCGACCCTTCATTGTTATGGAGTTGCCATCGCTGGGTTGTGGGACAATGCCCAAAGCTCTTCACAGGTTGAAGAGTCGCTGATCACCAGTCTCTGTGGGCCTCTTGTCACTGAGTTGAGAGACAGGGTGATACTCGCCGGCCCATTCTGTGGAGCCGCTTCCCTTTTTTCACAAGCCCCTGCGACCCCAAGCCGCTGCAGCACTGGCATCGCTGGGTCGTGGTATGGGGCCCACGGCTTTTCGCAGGTTTCCGCGGCGCTCGCCACAAAGCACTGGAAGCCTCTCAGTTGCTCATTTTGCGACGGTGCTCCCACAGCTGCGCCGAGAGGGAACTACCTCTTTGACCCTGCGTGGTTAGGCGGACTGAGCTGTGCATCTCTCTGGGGGCCGCGGCCCGACTTGACTAACGAGGGCCTGGCACAGAAGTGCTGGACGGAGGAGGCTTGTGGCGACGTTGAGGGAATAGTGCGCCGCTCGGAGACTGCCCCATCTTGCGGCATCTTGTTTGATTCTCCAAGGGTCGCATCGACCTCTGGCAGTGGCAGGGTCGTCATCGTTGAGGGGGGGGGGAAGGAACACGCGGCCCGCAGCTTTTCGTGCATCCTGCGTGCGGGAAGTGCACCCCTCACGGACATCCGGCTGTTCGTTGGCGGCGCCCCAAGCCTCCCCAAAGTCCACGGCGACGGCTGTTTTGCTTCGCAGGTCGCTGGAGCCCAGAACTCCGACGGGAGTCGGCATCCCATCCCTGAAAGGGAAAGCGGACTGAGTTCGGCATTTTTTTTGGAGCGACGGTCCGAGTGGACGCACCGAGGTCTTACACATCGTGCCCCTCAGTGCGCAGGGGTTGAGCGATGCTGCGTGGGGGCATTACGCCGCCCGGCGACCAGCTCATTTCTTGGCGGCTGGCTTGCTTCCCTATGTGCCTACGCGGCCAATGAGGAGCACCACACCCTCGCCACATCGCAGGACGGGGCAGCACGCTGCCCGGGAGGCCGTCTGGGCCGTGAAGGTGGCTGTGCTGCATCATGGGGTCTCCGGGCCAAGCCATGGAAACTCATAGACCTTGATAGAGCAAGCCGGAGGGCTCCTCGAGAGGTAGCTCAAACCTTTCCCCTTTCGCCTGCTTGGGAGACATTTTTGCTTGTTGGTTTTCGTAACATCTTTTTGAAGACCTTTCATTTATATTATATCCGTAACCCTTGCTCACCTGCAAAAGCTGTGAACAGCAGACCACATCCCCCGGGTTACGGGGAGGCGGTGACACGGGGTACGTGCTCACTCGCAAAAGCTGTGAACAGCAGACCATATCCCCCGAGTAGCGGGAAGGCGGTGACACGGGTTAAGTGCTCACTCGCAAAAGCTGTGAACAGCAGACCACATCCCCCGAGTAGCGGGAAGGCGGTGACACGGGTTACGTGCTCACTCGCAAAAGCTGTGAACAGCAGACCACATCCCCCGGGTAACGGGAAGGCGGTGACACGGGTTACGTGCTCACTCGCAAAAGCTGTGAACATCAGACCACATCCCCCGGAAGGCGGTGACACATATATTGTGCTCACACGCAAAAGCTGACAACAGCAAACCCCTGTGCGCTCATCCTGCCACACCTTTCCAGCACTGGGATTGGACCCCACACACAACAACCGTGCACCGTAGGCCACACCCCCCGGACCTGGGGAAGGCGGTGACACAAATATTGTGCTCACTTGCAAAAGTTGATAACAGTAGGCTCTCGTGCGCTCATCCTGCCACACCACTCCAGCATTGGGACTGGACCTCACAAACGAATGCGGTGCATTATACACCACACCCCCCAAATATAGGGAAGGCGGTGGCACAAATATCGTGCTCACACGCAGAAGCTGAGAACAGCAGACCTATGTGCGCCTATCCTGCCACACCTTTCCAGCACTGGGACTGGACCCCGCACACAAAAGCTGTGCATAATGGACCGCACCCCTCGGACATAGGGAAGGCGGTGACACAAATATTGTGCTCACACGCAGAAGCTGATAACAGCAAACCCTTGTGCACTCACCCTGCCACACCACTTCAGCACTGGGATGGGACCCCACACACAAAAACTGTGCATAA
>LGRX02027167.1:0-39681 GCA_001247695.2 Cymbomonas tetramitiformis
AAAGCTGTGAACAGCAGACCACATCCCCCGGGTTACGGGGAGGCGGTGACACGGGGTACGTGCTCACTCGCAAAAGCTGTGAACAGCAGACCATATCCCCCGAGTAGCGGGAAGGCGGTGACACGGGTTAAGTGCTCACTCGCAAAAGCTGTGAACAGCAGACCACATCCCCCGAGTAGCGGGAAGGCGGTGACACGGGTTACGTGCTCACTCGCAAAAGCTGTGAACAGCAGACCACAACCCCCGGGTAGCGGGAAGGCGGTGACACATATATTGTGCTCACACGCAAAAGCTGACAACAGCAAACCCCTGTATTGTCCTGCCACACCATTCCAGCACTGGGACTGGACCCCACACACAACAACCGTGCACCGTAGGCCACACCCCCCGGACCTGGGGAAGGCGGTGACACAAATATTGTGCTCACTTGCAAAAGTTGATAACAGTAGGCTCTCGTGCGCTCATCCTGCCACACCACTCCAGCATTGGGACTGGACCTCACAAACGAATGCGGTGCATTATACACCACACCCCCCAAATATAGGGAAGGCGGTGGCACAAATATCGTGCTCACACGCAGAAGCTGAGAACAGCAGACCTTTGTGCGCCTATCCTGCCACACCTTTCCAGCACTGGGACTGGACCCCACACACAAAAGCTGTGCATAATGGACCGCACCCCTCGGACATAGGGAAGGCGGTGACACAAATATTGTGCTCACACGCAGAAGCTGATAACAGCAAACCCTTGTGCACTCACCCGGCCACACCACTTCAGCACTGGGATGGGACCCCACACACAAAAACTGTGCATAATAGATCACGCCCCCTGGATACGGGGAAGGCGGTGACACAAATATTGTGCTCACACGCAAATGCTGATAAC
Organism: Cymbomonas tetramitiformis; assembly: GCA_001247695.2. NCBI lineage: Eukaryota > Viridiplantae > Chlorophyta > Pyramimonadophyceae > Pyramimonadales > Pyramimonadaceae > Cymbomonas > Cymbomonas tetramitiformis. The sequence goes on from LGRX02027167.1 coordinate 886, forward strand.
AGCTGGTGTCCGAAACTTGAGGTGGCACCGCGAACCTTGCAATACTCTTTGGAGGGCAATATTTGTTTTATTCACACAGTTGTAATAAACAACAAACGGAAAGCGGTGACCGGCACACCTGAGGTTATAAGCAGCATACACTTCACTGTAATCAGCAAAGCCGACGCTGTATTCAGCGAGCTAATGATTGTTATGACCCCCTGGCACTTGGGCCGGAACCGCCGTTACTACATGCGCAGGCTCCACAACGGGCGCCAAGGCCGTAGCAAACAGCCGCTCGGAATATTAATCGCGAACGCAAGCACACATAAGATTGCCCTTTTGGGTGAGACGATTAGCCCCGCGCAGGGCAGTGTTTTTCGAGCGCAGTGGATTGAACACTGTCAGCCATACAGTGAATTAAATTGCTTATCGACGAGCTCGGAGATCAGGCACACAGGGTATGAAGGGAGACGGTGGGCTGAGGACCGGCACCGGACAAGGGCAACCGACAATGCCGAGTGCCGACAGGCGTGCGCACTTCGTGGAGGCACAGCCTGGAGGGGACACAAGACGACAACTCCCGGCGGAAGCAGGCCAGAGCGCCGCAGTGGCAATAGGACAAATGAACGATACTTGCAGAGTAATAACACCTATTGCTCGTCCATATTAACAGCCTCTCATAATCACACCCCCAACCTGATAACAGAGGGTGACCACCCGGAGAGAAGCGGGTTCACAAAATTTGGCAGAATGCTGCATTTCTTGTCACCGAGTCTCATGCTTCCGGGACACCTTGAACCCACAATGAACCAGCAGCCCGCATTGCCCATCGTTGCATGCCTCGTGACGATAGGAATTATGGTTATTACCTACCGCGAGATTCGAATTAGAATAACACGAGCGCAACGAACCGACTCTACCTCAAGGGGGATCGTGGACTCACACCACGACCCAGAAGTTTGGATTTGGAGAAACCAAAGGAAGAACACACCCTGGATGCACAAGAGGGGGAAGTGGTACTGGAAAGAGGCAATGGACGGGGGTAGTCTCTTCTATGTCAACGGCACCGAAGGGAGGATCTCCCTCCGCAGGAATTTTGCGGGGAGGAACAACAACTGTGTTTTTGTTCCGGTTGGCGAGCTGCGGAAAGTTAGGAAAGAGCTCAAAGACAGGGACAAGAGCAAAGCGTCTCTCAGAAAAAGGGAGGCTACGGACCAACCCTCCACCCCCTTCCCCCCTCAGCGGTGGGGGGGATGAAAAGCGGCCTCCCCCAAGGAACCCGACACGGGGTGCGAACCCCCGAGGGGAGGGGGGCCTCTACACGGTAGAGGGACGGGTATCGGACGTGCAGCTTGGCCGGTACCTCCACACAATTGACCCGGCTCCGCCGGAGGAGATGAACCAGCAAAAATTTCTCTCCAGATTGCTGGCCAAGGACGGGATTGATGGCCTGCTTGCGAACGGGAGGTTCGCCTATCAGCCATTGTGTGACGGGGCGCACTGGAGGGCCCTCTTCTTCGACCAACAGGCGGGGGAAGGGGGAGGTACCCACGTGCACCTATTTGACTCCTACGGACCCAACCCGAGGGAAGGGGCGAGGGGGCATGCGGAGCTGCTGAACGCCACCCGAGCATGGGCCGAGAGAAGGACGAGGCAGGGGAACCCTACCGAAGTCACGTGCACCAAACTCCGCACCCAGTATGACGACTTTCAGTGCGGGGTCTGGGTTGCGGTAATGGTGGCGGCATGGTGTGATTGGACGAAATCCCCAGAGAAGTCAACCTGGCCAAGGACGGCACACCGAGCCGCTGGGGGCACTGGGAAAACGGCAAACACTAGGGTGGCAAAACAACACAGAATTGTCATGCAAATCGCCACCCAGCAGGAAGAACACGCGGAAGGCCAGGCCGACACCCGAAGTGGGAGCAGTAGAGTACCCGGCAGAAGGGCAGTGCTCAGACCGCTGCAACAAGTGACGGGAAGTGGAGAGGCACCAGTCCAGCCGAAGAGACAGCAACGGACAGGCGCAAAGACTATACTTGGCAGCTGGGGCAATGGTACACGGGAGTCTGAGAATAAACCAAACCACCCCAGCGACAAAGAGAATCAAACACCCCCACCGGATGTTGGGGAGGAAGGCAGGCTGTCCCTAATGACCTGGAATATCAGAGGAAGCGACCACGCGTACTATGACCTCGCCAGGAGTTGCGAGGGGCACCAGCCAGACGTGCTGGTTCTCACCGAAACAAAGGCGGCGGGCCCTATGGGCCCAAAGAAACTCCAAGGGTTGGGGTACAGCGCCTGGCACTCAGCACCGTGCCATGGTGTCCAGAGGAGGGGAGCGGATGGCACTTCGTACAGAGGGGGGGTGGTCCTCGCCCTCAGACGCCCTTACGACAGGACGGACGTGCGCGCCAACCGCGAGGTTCCCAGATGCGCGAAAGGGTATCTGCAGCACGTGGTTATCACGCTACCGAGCGGCATAAAGGTGCACGTGCTCGGTGTCTACAACCCCCCCCACCCTGAAGAAGAGGTGGTCAGGACGTGTATCCGAGAATACATAGCCCGGGAGGCTGCAGTGGCTTCCAGGAAGGGGGAGCACATGGTAGTGGGGGGAGACTTCAATGTCGCGGAGACCCCCCGGGAGCAAGATGGGAAGGAACAGCGTGCATGGAGAGCGATGTCTGAACGGGCAGGCCTTGCGGAGATCAGCTGCCCGCAAGGGCCCACGTTTGGGGACCACAAAATCGATGGGTGGCTGGCGTCAGAGGAACTTCAGCAGATCGCTGACGTACGGCACCCGATCGACACTAGGGCACACAGACACTGCAGCGACCACCAAGCGGCAGTAGCGGCGGTGCCGCTGTGGAGGCTGCACACGACCACACCGGCTGTGGAAGAGCAGGCGAAACCCGACCCGGTCACGAAATATCAATTCCCAATCTCCAAAGCCTTACAACGCACGATGACGGCGGCAATAGATTCGGCGCTCCAACCGAGTCTCAGGGAGGATGAATTCAAGACAGTGATCGAAAACGCGGTCGACGCGGCGGAAAGGGGGAGCCCAGACGCCAGGGAAAGAATTGATGAGGCCGGGAAGGCGATTGACGGGGTCCTTCAGCAAGCCATGCAGGCCGTGGAGATCCCCCTGGAAACCGTCAGGTGCAGGCCCAAGGTCACTAGGGACCCCAACACAGGGGTCAGATTACCGAAAGCTAAATTCAGGAAGCGTGACAAAGCGCTGAAAGCGGCGGCAGTCCTACAGGAGATGCTAGCGATAGAAAGGGCGACCGGAGAGGCCCCCAGCGCGGCACTGCTGGAAAAGGCCATGGCGGAACAACAAGACACGGCGCAGGGCCTACCCGACACATGTGCGGAACCGGAAGACCCCCACTGGTGGGCGGAGTCTGAGATGCACAGGTTCAGACAGGAAGCTAAATCTGTTATCAAAGACCACAAAGCCGAAACCTGGGAGACATTTGTCCAAAAATTCCGCAGCAACTATTACCGAATGAAAAAATCAGCCCACAGGTTCGTCTTTCGAGACCGCAATGCACTCCCGAAAGGAAGAACCTTGGGGATATGGGACAGAAACCGCAAAATGGCAGTCGGGGCGGTGGCCACTGCGGAGGCCTTCTCGGGGCACATGGCCCACTCGGACCCGTACTGTTTCGAACACCCCAGGACGGACCGACTGGACGAAGAGATGCCATGGCTGGCGGCAGAAGCCCCGGATAGCATGAAGCCGGGGCAAAGACCGAGGAAAACGGAGCTTGGGAGCAGACTCACTATTGAGCTCTACAGACAAATTGTCAAACGGCTCCCCAACGGAAAGGCGGCCGGCCCGGATGCGGTACCAAACGAAATCCTCAAGGCCATGCCGGAGGAATTCCACGAAGTTCTCTTCTCACTCATGAGGGCGATGTGGAAAGCGGGGATAACCCCAGGCACGTGGAAGCTTGGCACCTTTATTTACCTACATAAGAGAGGGGACACCTCTGTGTTTTCCAATTACAGGCCCATAGGGCTTCTCCGCACAATTCTCAAGCTTTACACGTCGATGGTCACGGAAGTTCTATCCACGTTCTGCGAGGTAAACAGTATCCACAGCCAAGAGCAAATGGGTTCTAGGAGACACAGAAGCACGATCAACCAGCTCCTACGGCTGCAACATGTTATCGAGGACAGCAAGCTGTCCCGCAGCCAACTGCATGTTCTCTACGTGGACTTCGAGAACGCCTACGGGTCGGTGGAGCATGACAGACTCCAGCACACCATGAAGTACCTGGGGATCCCGGAGGACGCGGTCAAAGTGGTGGCAGACCTCTACGGGGGGGAGGCCCACAGGTCACCTTTTAGGATGGCCTCGAAGATAGAGCACCACAGCTCGGAACCCCTTATGGTCAAAAGGGGACTAGTGCAGGGAGACTCGCTGAGCCCCCTGCTCTTTATTCTCTACTTGGAACCCCTTCTACGCTGGCTCAAGGCGGGCAACAAGGGGTATCTGCACCGCCTCACGGATTCGGACAAACAAATCCGCACTTCCTCGGCGGCATATGTTGACGACCTTGCCCTAGTCGCAGAGTCGGCGACGCAGCTGGCGGTGCAGGTCAGGAAGCTGGAGCTCTACTCCAACTGGAGTGGACTTCGAATCAACAAGGCTAAATGCGGAATTACGGGAACGGACGAAAAGGGATCCCCGATCCTTGAGGAGACATACGAGGATGTCACCATGCACACCCCCGGTGTAGGCAGGCATGGATTCCCGTACCTCCACCCGGATGACCCATACAAGTACCTTGGAATGCAGGTCGCCCTCTCGGGAGACTGGACGGTCCAGAAGCAAGCCTCCTTTCTGCAGGCAAGGGAAAGGATACAGGCGCTCCTCCACTCCCCTTTAACGAGCGGGCAGCAGGAGGAAGTCCTTCGCTCTGCAGTTATAGGACAGCTTAGGTATGCCCTCCCCTTAGGGAATTTTTCTACCAAGGAAATCGAGGACCTCGACGCGATTATCGGCGGGGCGTACAAGCTCCTTAATGGACTGCCAAGAGGCACCGCTAACTGCTACACGGCACTCCCGAAAACCTCCTACGGGCTTGGACACACGCCGCTGCTGGCCACGTACGCACAAAGTGTGGCGAGCGCCCTGCAGATGGCCACCGCCACCAGGGAGGACCTTCGAGAAAGGCCGAGGGAGGTGTTCAGAGAAAATGTGGCCTTTCACGTCAAACAGACCTCTCAACTCAGCGCCACCACGAGGGGGCTGGTCAGGTACCACTACAACCGCAGACAGGGACAGGTGGACGGCACAGTCAGAACTGGGGAACTCGACAGGTGCTGCACAGCCCGGCAACTTGCGGTGCTACGTGAGCACCAAGTCTTACTCACAGGATCTGGACCGCTACTGGCGGACCTGATCAACACCCAGCACAGGGTTATCTCCAAGTTAGCGAATGCGGTTCGGAAGCCCTTCCCGAGTGCACTCGAAGGCAGACACAGAACGGTCGTGAACAAGGACACGGGGGAAGAGAGCATGAAGATTTACTCAGTCAAGGACCAAGAGGAGATCCCGCTTAGTCTAACCACGCTGCTGCCCCTGCTCCCTTTCGTGGAGGAGGGATTCTATGTGGCGCAGGGGGGCACCCGTGCGTGCAGCCTCAGAGAAGCAAAAGCGAAAAAAAAAAATGTGACATACTCCTACCGGAGACGTGATGTTAGGAGGTGCACAGCTGTCAAGCCTGCCCCTTTATTTCTACCTATCTACAGAATGATGTCCCAGGCAGTTATTACTTGCAAAAGTTAAAACCCTCCCTGCAGCCCTGCCTCATAATGGGAGACTGCAGTTCAGATGGCACGGGCGACAAGCGGTTAAAGATGCCCCCACTGTTTTCTTGGCTCCAGGCAAGCAAGTTTGTCCGATGCCAAGTGTGGCCGTCTACTAGTGGAGCTCCTAATGGTCACTCCCAGTATGCGGCCCGGTGGGGGTGCATATCCTAGGATACATGCAATTCTAAAAGCACAAGTTGTGCTCCAACTAGAGCAAGATCTGTAGAGGGTAGATGTTGCAGATATTGTGGTCAAACGTAGATGCGCCAGTCCAATGACCACGCCGCTGCCGCCGCTGAAAACCCCCAGATGCGTCGTGGTGTGGGGGACGAAAAGCGTTTGCCGGCTCTGTCGTGCCTGTCCCGCCAGGTTGCCAAACTCGTCGGCCGCTGACTCGCTCCCAGCAGGTCCTGCACATGCGCGCTGAGTGAAGGCGCTCCAGGGAAATGTAGCTGGCGGAGTTCCGGTTCAGATGTGCTGGTCATAGACCTCCACGTCCAAGCCGTCCGCCTCATGCCAGGGGTCCTCGTACTCGAGGTCGGCGATGTCCTCGTCCTGAGAGTCCCCCTGCGCAGCAGCTTTCCCCTTTTTGCTCGTTCTCGGTGGGCTAGGCGGCACCGATGCCGGTTTACCACTACGTTTCTCACCAGGAGAAGGCGGTGTGCCAGACGGTGCACGCTGAACGATGTCCGAAAACGTTGAGTCCGAAACCGCTGCACCACGCACAGGATGGCGCCGCGGTTTGCGCGAAGTCTCTGGACTTCACTGTTCCAGAGGCGTTGCCAAAGGTGAAATATGCTCCTGGCACGACTGTTGGCAAAACGGAAGGAGTCGTGAAAAACCCCGTCGTCGCTGGCGGATCTCTCCGCTCAGCGCGCTCCTTCGCGTTCTGTCGCTGCGTGGTTCTCCTGAGGGTCCTGACGCTTGGCCCCTGCGATGAGGCGGTGCCACGCGTGGATGACGAAGGCGGAAACGTTGATGAAGTCGCCAAGCCCGGTGCTCGTGCTAGCCCGCTCAAATGCGGGAAGGCACACCGTTGCCGCTGCTGCAACTGCTCGAGTCGCGTGCAGAGCCAGATGCGTTAGGCTCTGTTGCGGCGTAAGCGCAATGGACTCGTCGTCACCGCTGCGTTCCGGCAGGGCCGCCCCCTGCCTTCGTGCTAGCCTTTGTGCTCTCAGCGCAGCCTGAGCTGTGCTGATGAGTAACTCGAGGCTCATCTCCGCTGCTTCGTGCTGCGGACTCGTTGCCGGTCCGCAAGATGTCGGCTTTCGCCCCCCCATGTAGTGAGAGCCCGCTTCAACACAAAATTCTCGTGAATAATTTCAAAATTATCTTCCCTTTATCCATTATATCGCTTGAAGTTTTTCATAAAAATTTCGGGTGAGAGCGTTGCGCAGCCGCCGTCGGGGCTTGGGCTCTACCAAGGCAGGCAAAAGCGAAAGTCCCTGCCAGGTTTCAAGGGCGCATGCGAACCTTCATGCTCATGCTATACCCATATATATGCGAAGCACACAGGGACATACTGTGGAAAATAATGAAACAAATACAAATGCTAAATAGGGAAGGAACAAAGGTGGCCCTATATAAGGTTAAAGCGCATGTGGGAATACATGGGAACGAAATGGCGGACGAGGTGGCGAAAAAGGCCTGTGAAGAAGGGGAATACGGCCTTAACCACGACAACACGGATACAGTAATGCTACTGGCAATAAGTGAGGACACAGGTAGACAACTAGAAGGACACCAAGCAGTACTCAACCATGTAACAAAAAAGGTAAGGGAAGCGAAAATGACGGGGGAAACAAACATAATACAAAGGCTAAAAAGGAAACTAGAAACCGGACCCGAAGAATGGGAGACCAAAAGACAACGAATTGAGAGGGTGGAGGCAGAATATGCACAGAAAAGTCGGGAGCCTACAGAAATAGAAATAGTAGAAGCTTGGACAGACACCTGGCCAGACGAACCAGAATGGCAACATGAGCAGGAAGAGGCACTGGAACTCCAGAGGACGGAACGACAGGAGGAGGAACTACTAAGACAGGAGCAGCAAGTACAAACAGCGCAACAAGCCAAACAAAAGAGGGGTTACAGGCAAGAGAGCACACAAGAAACAGAATTGAATGAGGAAGAGTCAGGGGAGACAAAAACAATACGGAAAGAGGAGGCATTAGGACATGGAACAAAACAAAAGAGAATAAGAACCCGAAACCAGACAGAACCCGACCAACCAGCCCTAAGGGAAGTTGCAGGGCAAAGAAAAGCTCAAGGAAAAGTCGCAAGGGGGCGAACGCAGGCACCAAAGCTGCCAGAGGAACAGAACAAAGACGTGGCAACACAAGAGGACACTGCAGCCGAGCTCAGCGAAATGGTCCAACAACAGGATGAAGCACAGGAAGAATGGAGAGCACTCCAAGAAATGGCACAGCAACAGGAAGCAGCGCAACAGGAAGTACGAGCGAGGGAATGGAGGAGGACCTCGATAGAAAAAATACTGACAGCGACAAGAGAAAAACCAGGAAAGCACATGCAGCACTTAAAAGGAGACAAAGCTATGCATAAGCTCTCTAATGGATACTGGAAGAAAGGAACAGAATACCTAAACGAGCATGATGTGACAGTCCTGCTAAGATGCCGGGCAAACAAGCTACCGGCGGGACCGTACAAGAAACAGCAAGGAGGGGGAAGGGCGCAAAAATGCAAATGCTGCGGGATGCCCAGACAAGTGAATGCGGGAGGCTTCATACGCACAGCTCATGTGCTAGGAGGATGCACGGAAAGGGAAATAAGGAACATGATAATAAGCAGGTCGGATGAGACCACCAAAATGATAGCAAAAGCAATTAGCAAAGGCAGGAAAGGAGGATGTGTAATAAGAACACATGCGGGGAAAAAAGGGAAGGGAATGAACAATGGGAGACCAATAGAAGACTTCCTGCTCACAAGGGGGCAATGCAGACTGGACGGACGAAACACACCAGCACCAGAGCACGGAAAGGACACCATACCACACTATGTAGACATAGTAATGCTTGAGGGAACCGAGAAGGGGAACGAGCAGCCTGGGTACACACACCAAAAGGCAATGGCAGAAGCGGGCCACATACACCTGATAGAGGTAACGTACACAGATGAAATGAGCTGGGAGGAAGCACTAAAGACAAAGTACACAAAATACACACCGCTGGTAAAGCTACTGGAACTATATGGGCACAAAGTGACACTACACGTGATGGTATTCGGCAACACGGGAACGATATATGAGCACACGGAGAAAATACTGACTAAACATTTAGGATTTGACAAACAGGAAGCCCTGCACCTACTCAGGAAAGTACATGACCTAGCCACTGGATATGCAGTAAGCCTTAATAGACTATATAGGAAAAAAGCAGACAAGGAACCTGACTAGGAAAAAAGAAGTGAGAGTCAAGGGGACTCACAAAGCCCCACACCCCGTTCAAGGGTGTCTCTTTTTCTTTTTCTTTTTATATATGCGAAGCGCTTGCTGACAAGCCTAACGATGCGCAATTCTGGGACAACCCGAGGAACCTTGCCCTCAAACCTCAGTTTATACCTTCCCAGGAGGCACACAACGCTCTGGGATTCCAAAGAATGGCAGAACCCCAGGCCGTCAACGGGGAAGAACCAACCACTTGGGAAGCGGGCTTCCACCTCACTCAATCCAAATGGGGCCCGCGATCGCTGTGGCACGCGGGAAGAAGAGGACCCCCCACGACCTCCATGCAAGCCAGAAACGCCTTAAAACAATTGGCGACAGGCTATTGCGCCAAGGATGAAGAAGACCACGAGGACGCCTTTAAATGCCACGATATTGGAGTCAGACCCACCCTGCTAGAGGACCCGGGGGGAAGGGTCATGGTAATGGACTCCGTGGGTGTAAGACCCAAGGCGGAAAAAACCCTCTCAGACCTGCGACACGCAGCCAGAGCCGGAGCAAGACTCACCGAGAAGGAGGCGATGGACTGCAGGAGGGCAATGCGGGGAAACCGCACTGAAGGGTCCCATGCGGACAGCCTCCTGAAGGGGGGAGGAAGAATCGGACCTGCACCCCAGAGGGAGGGCCCCCCCAGGCACAGGACGGAAGGAGTCTTCTCGGACACCAGGGGCAGGGAGGCGTGGCTCAGCTCCATACAAGTGGAAACCCACAGCCTCTGTACAACGGACGTGGCCACGGTGTCGATGCACCAGACGAAACTCGCGGATGCCCTCAACGGAATCACGTTCGAGCAGTCTGACCAATACGACGCGCAGATGCGCAACACGATGGACACGGTTCGGGACGGGGGATTTTCCTTCGTCCTGACTTGCGACGGCAGCCACTGGAACGTGCTCCTCTTCGGGAGAAATGAGGACACCAGTGTCTCAGTCTACCTCTATGACCCGATGGGGGGGGAGGACGCGCGCCTACTGACGGCACTGAGACAATGGGTAGGACCGCAGGGATGGCCGCCGGTCAACATAACGGCTTCCAGCATGGGGGTCACACACCAGCGGGACGGGTACCAATGTGGAGTCTGGGTGTGCTACATGATTGACAAGTGGCAGGAATGGAATAGGTCCACCACGGGAGCGACATGGGAGTCCTGGATCGGGCTGCATGGGCCCCCAGAGGGCGGAGAGGCGACGACCTCCAGGAGGTACCGGGAGGCCATGAGAGGCCCAATCATGGCGCGCATAGGAGAGTTGGAACAACGGGAACGCCACCACGTGTTCCACGGGGAGGGAGAGACTCATGACCCAATCTCCTTCGAGGAGGGGGATGACGAAATCCAAGAAGAGGCCGGCGCAGGACAAATGCAAGTCGAGAAGAGCCCGACCAGGCAGACCCAGACAGACACGATGCCAAAGATCCCCGGGCACGCCCAGGAACTCCCGAAGGTCGGAGCGAAAAGGACCAGGCAGACCCTACGAAGCCCCCAGGCCACGGCAGAGAGGGAGGAGATCAGACCCAGGCCGAACCCTCCCGCACAGGCACTTCAGGGGGAAACAAGCCCCTGCCCGATCGCAAAGGTTAGCCTGGACGACGGCAGAGGCACGAAGTGGAAAGGGACCAAGGCGCAAATCATGATGCTGAGGACATGGGTCCTCGCTCAAGTAGCCAAAGGGGATGTCAGGACGGGGGAGCTGTTCCGGCATGCAGCCAAAATCGGATTCTCAAGAGATGCGGTTAGGCTGATGACCACGCACCTCATAAGCAGCGAACAGGCCGTATGGGCAACGCACCCCCCTGTCAACGACTACCGGAGCAGAAACAAGTGGTGGAGGATCGACACCATGGAGCTCTCGGTAGGCACTGGCCCAACGGCTGCCAATGATCCGGAAGTGCTCGAAGAAACGGAGGAGGAACCCCAGGCCGTTGAGGCGTCCGAGAGCACCACAATCCTGGCGGTTAGGACGCACTGGGGAAGCAGGGAATACCTGCTCGGGCCGATTCGCCCGCAAGGGGAGGCATGGGTTGAAGAGGACACCCTGCTGACAGGAGGAATTGCGGGGATGAACCCGAGCCAGGCCGAGCGAGAGACCGACATGTTCCACAACAAGGAGCGGGAAGATCAGCAGGCTCGGAGCCCTACAGAAAGAGAACCACTGTCAGGGACTCCCACGAGGCATGCCCACTACTGGCCGGGGGTCACCAAGCTCAACATCGACACCGAACCCTTTAACCCAGACTGGGACGCAGCACCCTCAGGCAAGTGCACGCTCACGACGGAGACAGGCAGGCACCACGTGTTCGCACACGACGAGCGGGGCAAGATGGTGGGTGCCCTCAAAGAGGAGGTACTCGACAGGCTCTACGACAGATATGTGGCCGCGACGGGCACGAACAGCGCAGATCAGACCCACACAAGGGCGGGGGAGGAGCGACGGCGGTCCTTCGAGGAGCGGGAGCCACAGCTGGGCACGGTCCACGGGTTCGCCACAGAAGTGGTCCTCCTGCTCAAAAGATATTCCTGCGAGGAGGAAGAGGAAGTCAAGAAAACTGCACTGCAGAATCACTGGACGCTCCCTCCGGAAATTATGCAGGCGCTCCAGGAGGCCTTCGGAATCCAGGCGGAGATATTCGCGTCGCCGCTCAACGTACACAGCCACACGGCGACATACTGCTCCAAGTTCGACAGGGACAAGATTTTTGGATCCAAAGGGTCTGCATGGGACACTCACTGGGGAGAGCTGGGCGCCTTCGAGTTCAATCCGGAGTACACAGCGGCAGACCTGGACAAAGCGCTTCAGGAGGCTCTGATGTCCACCATGGCGAAAACCCCGGTACTGGGGGTAGGAATTTACCCGGCCTGGACGAGAACACCAGCCAAGGCATACTGCAGGAGATATGGAGATACTAGGATACATGAATTTGGGGTAATCCCAAGAAAAAGCTTTACGTTCCTTCCCCCAGACCACTGGGGAGGCACCACAGTATCAGGTGTCACGAAGAAGGACTACAGCAACTGGGGAGTTAGGATCCTAGTTGTTGCCAACGCAGAGGGATGGCAAAAATTCTGCCCGGACCCAGAAGGGGCAGCGGAACTCGTCGGGAAAGCCCTGCAGCGCAGTACGTACTGCACGGTCCGTAAATACCACACGCTTCGGAATCTCAGGCCGGCCAACCCGAGGGTCCACACCTCGGAGGCCGTGTCCGACATGGCAGCGGTTAAGAACGCGATGGAGAACGCTAGTCAATACGACATGATCTTCGACCCCCACCCGATGAGAAAATGGGAAATACCGAGCATGTCGCGCAGACAGGGATGGGGGAACGAAGGGGGCGAGGTCCCCAAGGAAGACCGCACCCCGGAGGCAGCGAGGGCCATGAGACAAACATGGCGCGACAGAGGACTCACCGAGGTCACGATCACGGAGTACCATGCGGCGAACACTGCATGGCCTCTGGACAAGATCAAAGAGGACTCGAGGGCCAGATGGCTAAAGGCCATGGAACGCACTCCCATGCTCTTCAGTAGACAAGACAGGGACAGGGGACACACGGAAGTGAGAGAGCGGTTCCCCACGTGTCCCATTAAGCACAAAGCCAGACTTTCCAGAACCCTAGGGAAAATCAACAAAGCCTGGGACGCGACCTCGTTCCTCTATACGGATGGGTCGCGACTGGACCCAGAGGAAGAAGGGGGGTTGCATAGAGTGGGGGCGGCCTACTGGGACCCCAGAGGGGATGAAAGCCCCAGAACCTGGAGAGGTACATGGTCGACGGGTGGACACCTCACCATCAACAGAGCGGAACTCCTGGCGATCCACGCGGCACTCAGAGCCAGGGAACGCACAACACCAAGCGAGATAGCAATCTGCACGGACAGCCTCTGCAGTATGTACCAAATTCTCAACATGCTGTCCAGACCCCACACGATGGAATGCCATAGACACAGGGATTTGCTTGAGGATATACTCTCCCTGGTCGAACAGCATAACAGCAAGGGAACAGAGGTCTCACTCAGGAAAGTCAAAAGCCACACGGGGGTGAAGGGCAACGACAAGGCAGATGAGGCGGCCAAACAGGCAGCAGAAAACATGGAGGGAACCACCCAAATTGAACCATGGGACAACAGGACCATGTACACGCTCACGGCCAATGCCCGAGATGGTGAATCGATGAGGCCCCTACAAGGGGAGGGGGCGGTGGAAAGGTATGTGGCAGAAAGGATTGCCCTAAAAGCGACACAGCACAAGTCGGTGAGGAAATGGCTACAACCCCCGAGCAGCCCATGGGAAGAATGGGGGACACCCGGCAGGGGAAATCGGGAAGGAGCTCTCTCGGTAGAGGGCTCTATAACGGCGAACCCCACGACCGGCGCCCCCGGGCCGGCCCAAGACCCCGACCGGGGCCAACAGGACGCGGAAATGGAGACACCAGGGGAGACTCTCCAGGAACTGATGCTCCTGGAGGAATTGCAGCACGCTCCCTGGAGCCAGGGCGGCCCGCCGATGCGACGGGAGCCGGGCGACCAGGAGCAGGTACACCCGCGGGATCAAGTGACAGTGTCGAAACCGGTGTCGGATCATTTCCGTAGATGATCCGACACCGTCAATTTTCAAGCTGCACTGCAGCGATCCGTATAGTCGGATCCAGCCAGAGCACCTGATCCGATCCCGAACCGAATATCGGGTTTAGCGAAGAGCCTGCATTGACACCGGCGGGTTCTACACCGTTTGAAAAACGAGCTGCGCCGAACCCGACCCCGTCGTCGGTTTGCGCCAAGAGCCCTGCACTGCCGCGATCCGTATAGTCGGATCCAGCCAGAGCACTTGATCCGATCCCGAACCGATTATCGGTTTTAGCGAAGAGCCTGCACTGACACCGGCGGGTTCTGCACCGTTTAAAAATCAAGATGCGCCGAATCTGACGGTTCAATGACAATTATCTGATTATTTTGCGTAACCCTTCTGGTATGAGCGTTGCAGGCGCCGCCCCTCAGTTTTTCGCTCACTAAACGTGAAAAAGCCCGTGAGTTCGCTGCGAATTCAGTTCACGATTCAGCGCTTTGCCGAATAATAGTATGAGTAAATGGAATCAGAAAGTATTCACTCAACCTTCAATCGACACAAACCTGTTCATAAAGGAGTAGTACCCTGGAGATGAGCAGGTAGCTTTAAAAGTAGTGATAAACGTCCCTGGGCAGTGGTTTGAGAATGCTCCTCAAAGTGAGAAGAGAAAGGAGTTTCGAGCTGAAGCAGTTGAGTTCTGTAAGTTTAAACAATTTGGGACTGGGCAACGTTCTACGAAACAACCGGCCATTCGTTTCCAAGTTTGCGATGATGCTTTGGAGGACCCCTCACACCCTGGATACCGTGGGATGCTGCATGTTGGAGGATAGGCTCAAAATCAGCCTATATATGTTTGATGAACCCTATATGTTTGGACTATATATACCCATTAGGTTGATGAATCTAGCGTAAGATTTTCTTAATCGGAGGATTTTCAAGACCTCTCCCATGGAAAATCTAGCGGGTGGTTTCTTACGGTGTTTCTTAACTTTTGGACAGAAAACTAGCGACTGGTTTCTTGTAGGTGCCATTTCTTATAGACCGCGACTTACTGTAGCCGCCCACGGGCTTGCGACAGCCCCCCACGGGCTTGCGACAGCCTCCCACGAGCCTCCCATGGGCCTGCGATGGCCTTCCACAGGCCTGCGACGGCCTCCCACGGGTCTGCGACGGCCTCCCACGGCGCCACACGCCTACGACAGCCTCCCGCGGGTCTGCGACAGTCTCTAACGGCGGGGCCTGCGACGGCCTCCCACGGGCATCCGACAACCTCCCATGGGTATGCTACGGCATCTCACGGGCCTGCGACAGCGACAACCTCCCATGGCGCATGACCCTGCCATCACACGCCTCCCATGGGCCTGTCACACGCCTCTTACGGGCATGCATGCGATAGCCTCTAACGGGCTTTGCGGCGACACTGGCAAGGCACGCCGAAGGCCTGCGCCGACACTGGCAAGGCAGGCCGAAGGCCTGCGCCGACACTGGCAAGGCAGGCCGAAGGCCTGCACCGGCCTTGGCACCGCCTACAAGTGCGGGCCGAAGGCCTGCACCGACACTGTCAAGGCAGGCCGGAGGCCTGCACCGGCCTTGGCACCGCCTACAAGTGCGGGCCGAAGGCCTGCACCGACACTGTCAAGGCAGGCCGAAGGCCTGCACCGGCCTTGGCACCGCCTACAAGTGCGGGCCGAAGGCCTGCACCGACCCCGACACCGATTACAAGGCAACGATGCCGAGCTAACTTGGCAAGGTCGGACCGGATCCGATGTCGACACTGTCAAGTGACCACTCAGGACGAGTGGGACCTACTCTGGGAATTCGATGAGGCGCGGGGGTCGCCTCTAGACATGGGCGAGGAGGAGGCCATGATCTCGCCAGACAGGGAGATGATGCAGGCGATAGAGGAGGCAGAATGTGCGGACCCAATAGACGGACTGTGCCGCTCGATGATGGGGATGGACCTGGGAGAGTCGGAACTCCAAAACCTGACGGACGTCCCACAACAAGCGATTGACGCCTACCAGGAGACAGCCCCAGCAAGAAGAAGAAAGAGGAACAGGGACCGGGAGGCCACGCACCGGGGAAACGGAGACAGGGCCGCCACAAGCCACGCCGACGCTGCCGCGGTCGAGACACACATGGGAAGAAGAGTGGAGGAGCCCCCGCGGGAAATTCTCCAAGACAAGTCGATACCAGGAATATCCAATCACTTCTGGAAGGTCACTCCACCGACATTCAGGTCCCTGATCCTAAGATGCCGGTTTGGGGTCCTCATGACGGCTGCCAGAAAGCACCTCATATGGCCGGGCAAATACCCGGACCCGGACTGCGCCCTCTGCGGGAAAAGGGACACCCCGGCACACAGGCTGGCGGGATGCAAAGACGAGACCAGCATGAACATGGCCACAGCCAGGCACAACGAAGTGGCAAGGACCCTTTACGAAGCAATCAGGAAGGGTCGAACGGGTGCCAGTCCGATCTGGATCGCGCACCACGCTGGACTCGACGGGACTAACAGATGCACGCGCCCGATACCAGACTTCATACTCAAAAGGGGTCAGTGCCGTAGGGACGGAAGGGACCACCCGGGGGCGAAGGACCCCCCAGACGACATACCACACTTCGTGGATATTGTCATGATCAAGGGTGCAGAGGACGTCAGGGACGCCCCCCCAGGCAGGCCGGAGAACACCCGCAAGGAGGATGTGGGGGAAATCCACCTCATAGAGGTGGCCTTCACGTGGGACACGCGCTGGTATGCGTCCCTTCACGACAAGCTCAACAAGTATGAGCCCCTTATGGAGCTACTCAGATCCAAAGGCTATAAAGTATTCTTTCACCCGATGGTTTTCGGAACCACGGGGTCAGTATATGAACACAACGCAAGGGCTCTCACGCAACACCTCGGCTTCAACAAGAAGGAAGCGGAGGCCCTCCTCAAGAAAATCGGTAGCATCGCGGTGGAATGGGCTGCCAAGATGTTGATTTCACACAGCAGGTCGGAGAAGGAGAAGGCTCTGAAAAACAGTAAGAAGCCGCCTTGATTGTGCATGTGACTAGGGGCAGGCGTAACAGCTGTGCACCTTCAAATATCACGCTTCCAGTAGGAAGAGTCACATTTTTTCTTTTTTTTTTCTTTTTTCTTCCACTCGTTCTCGCTGCGGGGCATTCCGGTCCACTTGACCAGGTACTCCGTCCACCTCTTACCCTGACGCTGGCGCGTACGCGAACGCTCCACCCTCTCGACGTGGGTTTCCTTGCGCCCGCTGACGTCCAACGGAGGAGGGGGAATCTCCTTAGCTCTCTCAACAAAGCGGCTGCTCGACTCTACCGGCGAAAGCCGGTCCACGGTAAACACATCGTGCACTTTCCACTGCTTAGGCGTCTGCAACCTATAGGCCGACGGTGCGCCTCTATCGCTCGCGGGAAGGGCCATCTGCCTGTCGCTGTGAAAGACTTCCAGCACCCGAAGGGGCCCGAGGCGCTTCTTAAGCAATTTCTTGTGCAACCCGCGGTCGCCCGGCTGGGTGAGGTACGTGGCGTCCACCCAAACCTCATCGCCTACTGCGTAACTCCTGGACTTGTGACGCGCGTCGTACTGGGCGATCTGCTGCTGCTGAGCTAAGAGCAGCTTTTCCCTAGCGAGCTGCAACTGGCGAACAAATTGGCGGGCTGTCTCGTGGGCTGTACCCTTTTTTACTGCTGCGCCCCTCCCCCCCTTAGCTCGGCCTCTCCGTGATGCAAGTGCTGCTTCCACGAAAAAGTCCAGCTGAGAGGCCGGAGCGTGACCGTACGTCAGTTCAAAAGGGGTGAAGCCCGTGACGGCGGAACGAGAGTCATTAATGGCGTACTCGACCGGGGTACACCACAAATCCCAATCGTGCTGGTTGGCGTCGACATACGCGCGCAACATGCGTTCGACCGTGTGGTTTGTGTGCTCTGCCTGCCCATCACCTACCGTTGCGCTGGGACGCACGCTGACTTCACTATCCTCGGACCCGGAGGAGGGTTCTGACGCTAGGCCTGCTACAACATCGTTGGGGAAATCTTCGTCGGAGTCTCCTCCCCCCCTTGTTGCAGGCCAACGCGCCAAAAGTCCCATCGGGGCCGAGGTAGACGACGAAAGCTTGCTCCTCTCTGTTTCGGAGGGTCCGCAGGTCCCGGCGAGCTCGACGTTGGCTCAAAAGGACTCCCTGTGCCAGTGCCATTGCCGTGTCCTTGGACCGACTGGGGTCCGGGGACCCCGGCGAACAGCCGGTGATGACGACCTCTTCCCTGCCCTTGGTGAACCGGACCGAACCCCAGTTCTTATAATCCAGTGTAACCGGGGAAAGGTTCGCCAGCCAAGGACCTCCCAGGATGACATCCACCTTGAGGTCGAGGGGCATTACCCGAAGCTCAACTTGCTGGCCGTATGACCCCTTCGACGTCTCAGCAAGGAGCTTGGGCCTGATGCAGGAATTAGCATCATACGTGGTGCCGTCAGCCACTCGAACCCGCATGGCTTGCTCGTGGCGCACCGGCTTGACGCCGGTGAGCTTCTGCAGTGTACTCTTTGCGATAATATTGGTGGACGCTCCCGAATCCACCAACACCTTGACTCTGACGCCCGCAATCCAGGCCCAAAACAGCAACAACGTCGGTGTGCGACTGTGCCTGTCGAAACTCCTCGGGCGCGCTCCCATCGAGGACACCGCTGCCAGGGACTCACACCAGCTCGGACTGATATCGCCGTCCTGCATTATGCAGTCCAGGCGGGTGACTGACGTTTCTGCGTCGGAGTCACAGTCCGGGAGGCAGTAAGTACACGCGTCAGCTAGCAGGCCGATGGCGACTGCTTTCTGGACTGCACTGCGCTCCGGGAAGTCTGGGGGGGACACCGCGACTTGAACTGACGCTGCAGCCAGTTTAGCCGCTATGTGCTTTCTGACTTGCTCGTCCCGGTGCATCAGCTCATTGTCTTGCTGAAGTTCCCTATTCTCCCTTTCCAACTTCTCCTGTACGAAGGCGTGGAAGTCCGCATGGCGTTCTGTTGAGGTAGAAGCCGGGTCCCTACCCTCCAACTCGTACTTGCGTTGCAATCGAGAGGTTCGAAGCGCCTTGTCTTCAGGAGTCAGTCATGGTCTGCGTTTCAGACCCAAAGCCTGGCGAGCCCTGCTCCTGGTCAACCACGGCCGACTGGGCTTTGAAGTTCTCTCTGGTGGTGAGAGTTCTTTTCCCTCGGCAGGCTTGGGCTTGGCTACGCGAACGAACCGTCCGAACTCCTGATCCAAGATGGCTTTGCGTCGGCGATTGAACTCACGCACCCTGACGAGCCGCTTCAAGCGCTTATCTAACTCTTCCCGATTCAACTGGGGCTTACTAGTCGTGAGTCCAAGCTTCTGGCTCATTCGCCTTTGCCCTGCCCTCCAAAGCGCAAGGGACTTGACCGGTCGGACCTCTGACTCTTCCAGCTTTAGATACCTTTCTAGCGCCCTGATGGCGGAACGCAGGCGAGCACTTGGCTGCTGGGCCTGAAAGGCTTTCCTGACTCTGGGGGGTAAACGCTGAGCCCTGAACTTCCAGTGCCCGCGAACTCTCGCAACATCCGACCCCTGGTTCTCCAAGTGCTGTTGGTAGACTGCCCGTGGTTCAACTGTGTGGCTCGACCGGTTTTTATCCCGGGTGTCCGCACCGGTGATCCAACAGAGCAGTTCCCACGGCTCCTCGGGACGCGGAACTGAGGCGGTTGCTGGGGTTCTGGCGGACTTCCAGAAGTTCGCCTGCTCTCTCTGGATGCGTTGCTCGACCTGTTCCCGCTCAGGAGGCTCTGGGCTTCCCGTGCGGGTGGCGGCTAGCATGTCCAAATCTTCCTGCTCATACTCCTCGACTCGACTCTGGCTCTTGAGGTGGCGCCTGGCGCTGCTACTAAGGTGTCTCCCACACCTTCTCCACCTATCACGCAGCACCTGCATCGCTGTGGACGCCGGCGCGGGGCCCTTTTGTCCCCCTGACCCCGCAGTGACGGGGCCCGCGCCCTTTACTGCGGGGAGGACGCCCCGGGCTGGGGAGCGTCCTCCTGGACAAAATCCAATCCGATGGCAGCCAAAGCTTCATCCATCGAATCGTCCCCTATCAACGCCAGGGTGTCCTCCATGAGGCACTTGGCCCACTCCTTCGGGCGCTGCTTCGCCTGCGGACAGTCGCGGGCATAATGGTCCATGCTCTTGCACAGACGGCAGCCCTCGTACTCTGGGGAACCGAGTCGTTGCCCTGTGGGTGTCGGAGTGCCAGCGGATGTCGCCATGGCTAGCAGCTCCTCCGTGACATCTACGTGGGCCAGCAGCTGGACCGAGCGGCTCGTCTTATCCTGGCTCTGCCGTAACTCCCGCTCAGCCTCTATATATGGCCCAGGTCAGGAGTTCGTGGCGGCCTTTACTGGCCGTCCGGCTCAGGGTCAGGACCGAAGAGCTTTTCCTCTCGGCTATAAGGAAGACCTTCCTCCTTACCTCCGGTATCAATCCCGTAAGGAATATCTCCAGCAGCTCCTCTTCCGGCACCGGAGAGGTGAGCTCGTGGGCAGCCAGCATGCTCACGATGTCGTGAGCAAGGTGCACCCCGTCCCAGAACTCGCGGACCGTGCGAGTCTGTCTGTCCTGACTTTGACGCACGCGACGCAGGAACGGACCGATCGACGCCATTTCCCCCTTGATTGTCGGGCATTACCAGCTGCGCCAAGGGGACCACTATGACGTCCAGGGTGAGGTTCTTACCTTCCCGAGCCTCCGTCAACACCGAAGAAAGCTCGCGGTACTCGGAGCTGAGTTTGCCGAAGCAGTGTCTGGCCACTTCCGACAGCAGGGAGTGGTCTGACAACACCTTCTCCTCACCCCCGCTCTCTAGTGGGCCCAGACGCGCCATCTCCATGGCATAGCGTACCGGCTCCAGTTCCCGAACCTCCCTGACCTGCCGAACGAATCGGAGGAGCCGACCAAAGACGTGGGACGACCCCTCCACCTCTGTGTGGTATTTGTCCACTGCCTTCTCCATGGCTCTGAGGGCCTCCTTGAGAGCGTGCTGCTCGTCCTTACGACTGTAATGGCTTCGGGGCTCCCTGTAACGAGAGGACGCGAAGGTGAACTGGCTGTCGCCATCCCCGTCCTCACCCGGCCCATCGCCGCCAGGGTCCTCGTCCGGACTCCCCGGACCTCCTGGTCCTCCAGGGTCACCGCCCCCCGAGCCTCCGGGACCTCCATGACTGCTGGCACCGGGCACCTCCGGAAGCTCGTGTGGCTCCGAGTGCTCAAGTTGAGGGACCATCCTCCCCCCCGTCTTCTGGTGCGTCTACCGCCGCAGCAAGCGGAGGCGGTGACACAGCCAGAAAGTCGTCGAAAGCTCCGGGCCACACGTCCGCGGCGCAAAACCCACACACCGGCAGGTACACCTTCTTTAGGAGTGCCACCACACTTTTCTTAGCGCCTACTTGACACGTCCACATACGCACCGGGCTCTCCTCGTGCCCGCACCCGCAGCGAGCGCAGCTCTCTGCGACGGGCGCTAAGGCCGTCGTGAGACTGTGAATCACCTGGGTCCCGAGGACTCTGTCCTCGTCCGAGACCCTTGCCTTCAGGCATTGCCTGATCTGACTGGCAGAGTGCAAGCACCCGGCGACCTGACCAAGGGAACGATACCTACGAGCGGCGTCGTAAAACAGGCGCTGGGCGTCGATTCCCGGTTTGGCATGCCCGACCACGTGTTTCCGGAGGGCGTCGCAGACTCTTATAGGAAGGGAAACAAAGTCCCATGCGTGCGGCGGAAGCGATGCCACGCCCGTGTGTGACTCCTCTGGCGGGCTTTGCACGTCCCGGTTCTCGACGTCACAGCAGGTGACGACGGAAGCGGGCTCTACCAGCTCATGCCCCGCTCGGGAGATGGGCGTCTCCTGAACCGGACTCGACATTGCCGCTGAGGGCCCTCGAGCGTCCGACTCCACGGGCCCCGAGGGCGAAGCCTGAACCAGGGCGAGCATTTGGACTTGTGACTCTATGACCGCCTGCAGCCTCTC
Source organism: Cymbomonas tetramitiformis (assembly GCA_001247695.2). Lineage (NCBI taxonomy): Eukaryota > Viridiplantae > Chlorophyta > Pyramimonadophyceae > Pyramimonadales > Pyramimonadaceae > Cymbomonas > Cymbomonas tetramitiformis. The sequence goes on from LGRX02027167.1 coordinate 22,757, forward strand.
CTCTAGCTGAGCCTCAGACGACGCTCGCCGCTCTTCAGTAGCTACCTGCTGAGCGACGCTCTCGTCGACAGCCAACTGCCTGGCAGTCTCCTGGGCTTCTGCAGCCAGCCGGTCTGCAGCCCAGCGCTCTTCGACAGCGCGTTGCTCGGAGGCCCTACGCTCCTCGGCAGCGCGCTGATCGGAGATCCTGCGCTCCTCGGCAGCTCTTTGGCTCTCTTGGAGTTGCCGAGACAGCTGTTCCAGGCGAGCCTCGGCAGCTGCCTCCCGAGCTCGGGACTCCTTCTGCCAGGTCTCCTTCAGCTCTTGCAGGTCCTGACTGCTCCTGCTCCAGGTGGACTCCGGGGACGACGACGCATCTCCTGAGGAAGCCGGACCGGGGCGCGGGGCCGAGGGTACTCGACTGGGCTTCCGAGTGCGAGGCGCCGGGCGACCGGGGCCGCTCGGCTTAGGCGCCTGAGTCCTGGACCTTGGAAGTTCCGCGGGGTGCTCCTCCTCCGATGAGGACGAGAGAGGAGCAAACCGGTTTGACCAGTTCCCACCAGGAGCTGCAGAACTCGGAGGTGCTGTGCCTGACTTCCTAAGACCCCTGTGAGACTTCCGGGTGCGGCCGCTCATTCTGACGGCCGCGACGACTGCCCTCCTTACCTCCCAGAGGTCCACTCCCCGGCGTACTATCTCCCCTGGTCTGCTGACGTTGATGGCAAAGGCAGAGAACCTACACCTCCCAAGGGAGTTGTGGGGGTCCTCACGCTTTTGCTGCATCAACCTCTTGGACTCGGAGACTGCCTGCTGGTGGATCTCCAGGCGATAAGCGCCGTTTTCGGAGAGCCCATGGTCCTTAAGCTGGAACCACATTACCCCTGACAGCAGGTGGTCTTTCCCCAGGCGCTTTAGGCCTCGACGGATGTCTTGCCACAAAGACTCCTGGTCGGAATCCGAGCAAGAGCTGACACCGGATGAGGTGCCCGCTTTCCTTACTGGACGGCGGGCACTCGTTCCCTGTGCTAGGAGGCAAGCACAAGAGCAAGAAAAACGGCTAAGTACAAAACGCAAGAGTACTCAGTACGGAGTACAGTAGGACCGATCAGAATGATGTTGATGTGAGGTGCCTAGCCTGTTGTACGGAGTACTCAGTACAGTTGAGTTATGGAGAGAGTTCCTGAATGCATAAGAACTCTAAGTGTAACCAGTTTCGGGGATGAGAACTGAACTGAGAATTGTAACATAAAAAGTAAGAGCCGTAACCGCTGTATATTGTGTATTGAAAGCATACACTTGAAAGCAAAAGCATAACTATTAAGATTTACGAAACCGAAGTCTTGTAGTTGACCAAACGTAATCATACCTCGTGCGGTCGTTTAATAAGTGTAGAATAGTATAAGTCCGAAACCGTAAATAAGAGAAGAGCAAGAGTGGAGACTCCTACAAAATGGTAATTGGATCGTTTTTACCGGTCGCTTCCTGAAAATTTCTGTTTCTGCGTATTCTGATTGCACCCCCCTTGCGTGATGCCTTTCGTCCGGCGTTTTGTGTTGTGAAATCAAGCACAGTGTGTCGTGCCTTTCTGCTTCGTGTTGGTGGGTGCGTGGTTGTGGGATTCAGGTGCTCTAGGAGTGGAATTCTCCGAGTGCTTTGATCCGCGACGTAGTTTGGTACGACTACCTAGCAATGAAGGAGGTGGCTTGGGGCCCTTGGTCCTCCCTCCCCTTTGCGAATGTACTTTGAGTCTGTTCTGTCCTCGGATGGGACGGCTGCTCTGACGTGGCGTTGTAGCGTCCTTTGCGTATATGCAATTTGGAATTTGCGTATATGACTTTGGAATTATTTTTACTTTTACGAACGAAAACGTGTTTTGGGTTGACGCGTTGCTCTAGATTCTTTCTTTTGGTCTAGGATGTTTTGTCGTGCGCTTTGGGCGGCGTGTCGGTTTGGCTGCGGGTTGGTGATGCCGGGTTTCAGGTGTTCTTGCGTGTCGCCACGAGGTGAGCACACCGAGGTGCTCACCCGCGCCCTCCTCTTAGGGCCACCGAGAGAGTAGCGTCCGGGAGCGGACCGCTTTTCTTTGGGGGGGGACAGAGCGCGCCGCGAGTGGCAGATGGCAGCCACCGCGAGCGCGCCAGGCGCACCGCCATGAGGCAGCAGCTCTCGCTGTGCTGTCTCGGGTTGCGTGACGCGCCGCTGCCCCGCCAGGCACACCAGACGCATGGTGCCTGGGAGTAGCGCGCAGCGTGTGCACCGCGTCCAGGCGCATCGGGCCTCCTTGCAGAGGTTGATGCGCGTGCCTGGGAGCAGCACACCGCGCACGCATGCCCCGCCGCCGAGCGCGGAGCGCGGCACCCACACTCGGGGTGCTGATGAGGCCGGCGAGCCCCAAGCTCCGGGCGAGTGCACCCGTCTCGACGGGACGCATCGCCACGCGCCTGCAAGGAGGCCCACCCTTGCATGCGTGTCGCCACGAGGTGAGCACACCGAGGTGCTCACCCGCGCCCTCCTCTTAGGGCCACCGAGAGTGAAGCGTCCGGGAGCGGACCGCTTTTCTTTTGGGGGGGAGAGAGCGCGCCGCGAGTGGCAGATGGCAACCACCGCGAGCGCGCCAGGCGCACCGCCATGAGGCAGCAGCTCTCGCTGTGCTGTCTCGGGCTGCGTGACGCGCCGCTGCCCCGCCAGGCACACCAGACGCATGGTGCCTGGGAGTAGCGCGCAGCGTGTGCACCGCGTCCAGGCGCATCGGGCCTCCTTGCAGAGGTTGATGCGCGTGCCTGGGAGCAGCACACCGCGCAAGCATGCCCCGCCGCCGCGCGCGGAGCGCGGCACCCACACTCGGGGTGCTGATGAGGCCGGCGAGCCTCAAGCTCCGGGCGAGTGCACCCGTCTCGACGGGACGCATCGCCACGCGCCTGCAAGGAGGCCCACCCTTGCATGCGTGTCGCCACGAGGTGAGCACACCGAGGTGCTCACCCGCGCCCTCCTCTTAGGGCCGCCGAGAGAGTAGCGTCCGGGAGCGGACCGCTTTTCTTTTGGGGGGGAGAGAGCGCGCCGCGAGTGGCAGATGGCAGCCACCGCGAGCGCGCCAGGCGCACCGCCGTGAGGCAGCAGCTCTCGCTGTGCTGTCTCGGGCTGCGTGACGCGCCGCTGCCCCGCCAGGCACACCAGACGCATGGTGCCTGGGAGTAGCGCGCAGCGTGTGCACCGCGTCCAGGCGCATCGGGCCTCCTTGCAGAGGTTGATGCGCGTGCCTGGGAGCAGCACACCGCGCACGCATGCCCGCCGCCGAGCGCGGAGCGCGGCACCCACACTCGGGGTGCTGATGAGGCCGGCGAGCCCCAAGCTCCGGGCGAGTGCACCCGTCTCGACGGGACGCATCGCCACGCGCCTGCAAGGAGGCCCACCCTTGCATGCGTGTCGCCACGAGGTGAGCACACCGAGGTGCTCACCCGCGCCCTCCCCTTAGGGCCACCGAGAGTGAAGCGTCCGGGAGCGGACCGCTTTTTCTTTTGGGGAGGAGAGAGCGCGCCGCGAGTGGCAGATGGCAGCCACCGCGAGCGCGCCAGGCGCACCGCCATGAGGCAACAGCTCTCGCTGCGCTGTCTCGGGCTGCGTGACGCGCCGCTGCCCCACCAGGCACACCAGACGTATGGTGCCTGGGGGTAACGCGCAGCGTGTGCACCGCATCCAGGCGCATCGGGCCTCCTTGCAGAGGTTGATGCGCGTGCCTGGGAGCGGCACACCGCGCACGCATGCCCCGCCGCCGAGCGCGGGGCGCGGCACCCACACTCGGGGTGCTGATGAGGCCGGCGAGCCCCAAGCTCCGGGCGAGTGCACCCGTCTCGACGGGACGCATCGCCACGCGCCTGCAAGGAGGCCCACCCTTGCATGCGTGTCGCCACGCCCTACAAAATAAGGAACATTCCAAGGGCTTGGACCGTCGGTTTGGAACCCCGTAGGACCCGATAGGACAGGTGTGTGTTTGAGAGGCGTTGGCGTTAACACTGGGAATTCCAAGGGCTTGGACAGCAAATGTCCAGGTCCAAGCCCCGTCCAAGCCGCGGTCCAACGGCTTGCACCTGGACATTTGCTATCCAAGCCCTTGGAACCCCCTTGGAATTTACACACGATTCCAAAGGGGTTCCAAGCCGTTGGACCCTCGGCTTGGAAGTCCATAGGACCCATCTGGACCGTCAGCTTGGAACCCCGTTGGACCCGCTTGGACCATCGGCTTGGATTCCCATAGGATTTTTTAGATTGGCGATTCCAAGGGGGTTCCAAATGCTTGGACGGGGCTCGGACCTTGTTAAACGGGCATTCCAATGGGGTTCCAAAGGCTTGGACGGGGCTTAGACTCTGCCAAACGGTGATTCCGAGGAGGGTCCAAGGGCTTGGACGCTGCAAAAAAACAGGTTCCAAAGGGGTTCCAAAGACTTGGACGGGTCTTGGACTCCGTCAAAAGAAGTTTCCGAGGGGGTTCCAAGGGCTCAGTGGATAGGGCTTGGACTCAGTTAAACAGAGATTCCAACGTGATTCCAAGGGCTTGGAAGCTGTTAAATTAAGGTTCCAAGCGAGTTCCGAGGGCTTGGACGGGGCTTAGAATCTGTTAAACGAGAATTGCATGGCCAGGTTCCATTGTTCCAAAGCTTTGGAACAATGTTTCCAAAAGCTTGGACGGACAGGTTCCAAAGGCTTGGAACCATGGTTCCAAATACATTTATTTTGCTTCATACATTTCATTAATTTCAAACGCTTGGAACCGCATTTCCAACGATTTGGAACAACGTTTCCAAAAGGCTTAAACATATATGGCTCCAAAGGCTTAAACGGACATGGTTCCAAAGACTTGGAACCATGGCTCCAAATACAATTACAGTGAGAATATGCAGGTATGCAGGGTTAAGGGGTACTGCGCAGTTCCAAAATACACTTGCATTTGTTGCTACATTGTTTTCATGTTTCTTTGCACAAATACATTATGATGTCGTGTGCATGCTGTACACGGAAAGTTTAAAGGTTGCGATGCTAAGTTGCAAATACGTCATCATCATTGGATAAATAACATTACTTGACAGAGTTACAAGTGCGTGGGATCTAGGTTCAGGCTAATAATGCTATCACAAGTCAGGGATTCTACCGAAAGCTGCAAGCTTTCGAAACTACTCTTAAAACTACTCTAATTAGTTTGAAACTTTTAAATTGAAATTCCGCTAATTGCAAGCACTGACGCACTTGAAACACGACCTGCGAACATGCCGTAAAACAGAACAAAATCAGCGTTCATCAGACGCCGAACCGCAAGTAAAATAATAAACTTCAGTCAACGAAACGCAAATCCAACGTTTAAACAGTCTTACCTGCGATAGAGCAATTCTCGACCCGGGCGGTACCAATCCCTGAAAAAGTAAAACACAAAGCTCAGTTCTACACGCATATGTGGAAAACATACCGGCGTGTTATGGCTGATTCTCGAGCATCGGTACTATTTTGGGCTGACGCTATTTTTAAAAGTGCAGGTTTGTGGGATTAATGATACGGTGTTGCTACTACGATGATGCTGAACTGTTTTCAAACAAAATGCTGAAAACAACTCTGCGCGCGCAACATGCAAGGCTGCTAGATAACGGCAGGTACGTTCAAGAACTGTCGTTGCGGCATTCTCAGTGTCACAGCGAATTGAGCCCGTACCGTTTGAATAACTCCGCCGCAGAGATCTTTCAGACTTCCTGGAATCGCGTTTACGTCCCGGACTCGAGCGTCACCGGAGAATTTCCTGCAGATCTCCACAAAGTAATCTTGCGAAAAATGAGAAGAAAGAAGACACGGCTAAGCTCATATAGATAATTACAGTACAAACCTGGACATACAATACTGCAAGTCTTCTTCGCTTTTTGCATCCCAACATGCCATGCCACAACGCGAGGGTGGCGTCGCGATAAATGTACGCGACTGCACTGGCACTGTCATCGTTAGCGTCTGGCGATCGTGAGATCGGAAGTTCGTCTGTGTCGCCCGTTGGGATTCGCGCTTTGCTGCTGATTAAGTAAGTGAGGTAAGTAAGTAAGGTAAGGTACTAGGCGCTGTCGATCACAAATATGCGATCTCCACTAGGCGTCGATCTTTTTGGACAGTACGATTAATTACCATGCGATGTTAACATGGATATCGCCATTACACCATATGACCGCAGGATCATGTGCGCGACAGTGCTTTGCTTTTTGCTTCCCAGCATGCCATGCCATAACGCGTGGGTGGCGTCGTGGTACATACACGCGACTGTTGTGGCACTGTCATCGTTAGCGTCTGGCGATCGTGAGATGGAACATTCGACTGTATCGCCCGTTGGGATTCGAGCTTTGCTGCTGCTGCTGCTGCTGATTGACTAAGGTACTAGGCGCTGTCGATCACAAATATGCGATCTCCACTAGGCGTCGATCTTTTTTGGACAGCACGAATAATCACCATGCGATGTTAACATGGATATCGCCATTACATCATCTGACCGCAGGATCATGTGCGCGACAGTGCTTTGCTTTTTGCTTCACAGCATGCCATGCCATAACGCGTGGGTGGCGTCGTGGTACATACACGCGACTGTTGTGGCACTGTCATCGTTAGCGTCTGGCGATCGTGAGATGGAACATTCGACTGCGTCGCTCGTTTGGATTCGAGCTTTGCTGTTGCTGCTGCTGCTGCTGCTGCTGATTGACTAAGGTAAGGTACTAGGCCCGGTCGATCTTAAATTAAGATCTCCACTAGGCGCATCTGACGGTCGATGGGTTTATTTATCTTGCCGACGTGGCGCACTCGAGAGATCCGAACATGAACATCGAGTCTGCCATTCCATTAATGATTTGATATTTCTCGATCCTTGCGTCTGCTATGCAATGTTAAAGCGAATTTATCTGATTTCCGAACATCGCGTCGGCCATGCGATGTTTAAATCATTTTCGCCATTACACTATCTGACCGTACGATCATGTGCGCGACAGTGCTTTGCTTTTTGCTTCCCAGCATGCCATGCCATAACGCGTGGGTGGCGTCGTGGTACATACACGCGACTGTTGTGGCACTGTCATCGTTAGCGTTTGGCGATCGTGAGATCGAAAATTCGACTGTATCGCCCGTTGGGATTCGAGCTTTGCTGCTGCTGCTGCTGCTGATTAAGGTAAGGTACTAGGCGCTGTCGATCACAAATATGCGATCTCCACTAGGCGTCGATCTATTTGGACAGCGCGATTAATTACCATGCGATGTTAACATGGATATCGCCATTACATCATCTGACCGCAGGATCATGTGCGCGACAGTGCTTTGCCTTTTGCTTCCCATCATGCCATGCCATAACGCGTGGGTGGCGTCGCGATGAATGTACGCGACTGCAGTGGCACTGTCATCGTTGGCGGCTGGCGATCGTGAGATCGATAATTCGACTGCGTCGCCCGTTGGGATTCGAGCTTTGCTGCTGCTGCTGCTGCTGCTGCATGTAATACACTAGGCCCGGTCGATCTTAAATTAAGATCTCCACTAGGCGCATCTGACGGTCGATGGGATTATTTATCTTGCCGACGTGGCGCACTCGAGAGATCCGAACAAAAACATCGAGTCTGCCATTCCATTAATGATTTGACATTTCTCGATCCTCGCGTCTGCTATGCAATGTAAAAGCGAATCTATCTGATTTCCGAACATCGCGTCGGCCATGCGATGTTTAAATCATTTTCGCCATTACATTATCTGACCGCAGGATCATGTGCGCGACAGTGCTTTGCTTTTTGCTTCCCAGCATGCCATGCCATAACGCGTGGGTGGCGTCGCGATAAATGTACGCGACTGCAGTGGCAGTGTCATCGCTAGCGTCTGTCGATCGTCAGATCGATAATTCGACTGCGTCGCCCGTTGGGATTCGAGCTTTGCTGCTGCTGCTGCTGCTGATTAAGGTAAGGTAAGGTAAGGTAAGTAAGGTAAGGTAATTTGGTTTGGGTGAAGATTATAAAGGTCAGAGGTAGGTAAGTAAGGTACTAGGCGCTGTCGATCACAAATATGCGATCTCCACTAGGCGTCGATCTTTTTGGACAGCACGATTAATCACCATGCGATGTTAACATGGATATCGCCATTACATCATATGACCGCAGGATCATGTGTGCGACAGTGCTTCGCTTTTTGCTTCCCAGCATGCCATGCCATAACGCGTGGGTGGCGTCGTGGTACATACACGCGACTGTTGTGGCACTGTCATCGCTAGCGTCTGTCGATCGTCAGATCGATAATTCGACTGCGTCGTTCGTTGGGATTCGACCTTTGCTGCTGCTGCTGCTGCTGATTAAGGTAAGTAAGGTAAGTAAGGTAAGTAAGGTAAGTAAGGTAATTTGGTTTGGGTGAAGATTATAAAGGTCAGAGGTAGGTAATTTGGTTTGGGTGAAGATTATAAAGGTCAAAGGTAGGTAAGGTAAGGTAATTTGGTTTGGGTGAAGATTATACTAGGCGCTGTCGATCACAAATATGCGATCTCCACTAGGCGTCGATCTTTTTGGACAGCATGATTAATTACCATGCGATGTTAACATGGATATCGCCATTACATCATATGACCGCGGGATCATGTGCGCGACAGTGCTTCGCATTTTGCTTCCCAGCATGCCATGCCACAACGCGTGGGTGGCGTCGTGGTACATACACGCGACTGTTGTGGCACTGTCATCGTTAGCGTCTGGCGATCGTGAGATGGAACATTCGACTGTATCGTCCGTTGGGATTCGAGCTTTGCTGTTGCTGCTGCTGCTGCTGCTGATTGACTAAGGTACTAGGCGCTGTCGATCACAAATATGCGATCTCCACTAGGCGTCGATCTTTTTGGACAGCGCGATTAATTACCATGCGATGTTAACATGGATATCACCATTACATCATATGACCGCAGGATCATGTGCGCGACAGTGCTTTGCTTTTTGCTTCCCAGCATGCCATGCCATAACGCGTGGGTGGCGTCGCGATAAATGTACGCGACTGCAGTGGCACTGTCATCGTTGGCGTCTGGCGAGCGTGAGATCGAACATTCGACTGCGTCGCCCGTTGGGATTCGAGCTTTGCTGCTGCTGCTGCTGATTGACTATGTAAGTAAGTAAGTAAGGTAATTTACTTGGTGCCAAGATTATAAAGGTCAGAGGTCTAGGCCCGGTCGATCTTAAATTAAGATCTCCACTAGGCGCATCTGACGGTCGATAGGATTATTTATCTTGCCGACGTGGCGCACTCGAGAGATCCGAACATGAACATCGAGTCTGCCATTCCATTAATGATTTGACATTTCTCAATCCTCGCGTCTGCTATGCAATGTAAAAGCGAATCTATCTGATTTCCGAACATCGCGTCGGCCATGCGATGTTTAAATAATTTTCGCCATTACACTATCTGGCCGTAGGATCATGTGCGCGACAGTGCTTTGCTTTTTGCTTCCCAGCATGCCATGCCATAACGCGTGGGTGGCCTCGCGATAAATGTACGCGACTGCAGTGGCACTGTCATCGTTGGCGTCTGGCGATCGTGAGATCGGAAATTCGACTGCGTCGCCCGTTGGGATTCGAGCTTTGCTGCTGCTGCTGCTGCTGCTGCTGCTGCTGATTGACTAAGGTACTAGGCCCGGTCGATCTTAAATTAAGATCTCCACTAGGCGCATCTGACGGTGGATGGGATTATTTATCTTGCCGACGTGGCGCACTCGAGAGATCCGAACATGAACATCGAGTCTGCCATTCCATTAATGATTTGACATTTTCTCGATCCTCGCGTCTGCTATGCAATGTAAAAGCGAATCTATCTGATTTCCGAACATCGCGTCGGCCATGCGATGTTTAAATCATTTTCGCCATTACACTATCTGACCGTAGGATCATGTGCGCGACAGTGCTTTGCTTTTTGCTTCCCGGCATGCCATGCCATAACGCGTGGGTGGCGTCGCGATAAATGTACGCGACTGCAGTGGCACTGTCATCGTTGGCGTCTGGCGATCGTGAGATCGAAAATTCGACTGCGTCGCCCGTTGGGATTCGAGCTTTGCTGCTGCTGCTGCTGCTGCTGCTGCTGCTGCTGCTGCTGCTGATTGACTAAGGTAAGGTAAGGTAATTTGGTTTGGGTGAAGATTATAAAGGTCAGAGGTAGTAAGTAAGGTAATTTACTTGATGCCAAGACGATAAAGGTCAGAGGTAGGTATGTACTAGGCGCTGTCGATCACAAATATGCGATCTCCACTAGGCGTCGATCTATTTGGACAGCACGGTTAATAACCATGCGATGTTAACATGGATATCGCCATTACATCATATGACCGCAGGATCATGTGCGCGACAGTGCTTTGCTTTTTGCTTCCCAGCATGCCATGCCATAACGCGTGGGTGGCGTCGCGGTACATACACGCGACTGTTGTGGCACTGTCATCGTTGGCGTCTGGCGATCGTGAGATGGAACATTCGACTGTATCGCCCGTTGGGATTCGAGCTTTGCTGCTGCTGCTGATTAAGGTAAGGTAAGGTAAGGTAATTTGGTTTGGGTGAAGATTATAAAGGTCAGAGGTATTCACTTGATGCCAAGACGATAAAGGTCAGAGGTATTTGGTCCGGTTCCAAATCATAAGGAGCAGAGGTTCGTTTGTTAGTGTTCTTTATAAACATGCTTGTTTATAAATATGCAATAACACAGGTTGAAGGACGAATATTGGAGATCCTGCTTTGTCATCCTACAACCGTGCCTTAGCATATTTGCGCACACATCACGGGCGAGGGTATACGAAAGGCGTGGGGAGAAATGGGGGGAACGCAATCGAATCAAAACCACTACAGTCATGCGCAGCTTTCCATTTCAGCAGAAAAGGCGCAGTACTGTAACGGAGAAATTATGCGCGGCTACGTTCAGTTGCAAGTCACTGGGAAGCTCAACTGCTCCGATGTGACCGTGTCTTTCCAAGGTATCGCCAAGACCAAAGTTCGATACACAAAAAAAACAGGGGATAAAAAAGAAAAAAAAACAGCGAGAGAAACCAGGCAGCTTGTGAACCAACAGTGTTGTCTCGCAGTCTTTCCCAATCAAGAGGCGCAAGCAGGAGCGCTGTACCAGTTTCCTTTTGAACTGGCGGTAAGTTCTGAAGCCCCGCCCTCAAGTGACGCCTTTTGTTTCCTTCTTATGGCAGTAATTGATGCCTCGCCCTCCTCACAAACGCAGGTCCCGCACGATGCCCCGCCCTCATGTCACACGGGACGAGGATTTAGCAGTGCCGCCATCGTGTACGTTTTGAATGTTTTGCTTCGACGCCCGGGCTGCACCAGCTTTGACGTGCAACAGACCGTGCCCATAGATGTGTTGGGCGGGCCGCCGGCATTTACACAAGACTGTGGTCGCTATATAACGGACACGCAGGCTGTGAACTACTGCTGCTGCTTTAGTCAAGGGCAAATATCACTTGCGGGGCGCTTGGAGAACGGCATCTACGCTAACGGGGACGCTGTTACTTTATCGTATGAGGTGATGTATTATTGCTTTAACATGCTTGACTAACCGGCAGGTCCCATCGGATGGTTATTGTGTTAACAAAGCCGAGTGTCCCCTCTCGACGGGATGCCCCTAAAATATACACGCTCTAAGGCCGGGTGTGCCGGATATACTGAAAGGCGCGACTGCCACGAGACTCTCGCGTGCGAATCGTCTTGTCCTTGTCATGCGCCTTCTCAGACGTACGCGCGCGATGTTTCAATGCGCCTTCGTAGGAAATACTGCCGTTCGCCTTGTCAATCACAAGGGATTGATTCGGTTCTTGTGCATGGCTTTTCAACAATTTTTCAGATTAAAAACGAGTCGACAGCCAAAGTGGACTGGGTGTCAGCTGCGGTCCACCGAGGAACACGTTTCTCAGCTCGTGGACGTCACGCCCACTTTGGTAGTGAATGTCAGCACCTTCTTCTCGTCGGATCCTCCTCAGATACGTCTGGGAACACCACTCCGGCCATAGCCGCGCAGCCCACGGACAAGGGCTCGGCGCAAGGCACAGCCCCTCCTTCCGGGAGTACAACAGTTGCCAGCGCCGTGCAGTTCCCTTTGCAGGTGAAGCCAAACACTTCCCCGGATATTCCTCCCCTCCAATGGCTCCGGACCCAAATCCTCCAAACACTCTCGACCACGCAAATCCTCCAAACGCTCTCGACCGCGCAAGTCGCAGGCTGTGTATCTCGTTTGACCTGCGTATCTGAGCAGCAACCAAGCCAGCTCTGACAAAGCAGGATGCAGAGCCCTGCGTCATGGGAAACATTAGGCATCGTGGCGTTGAGCAGGTCCCAAACCATCTTGTCACTCTGTGAGGGTGTAGAACAATGCATTTTGATCTCTCGCACGTAATTCGGGATTGCGCACATTGGGCTAATCGCTTGCTCGTCCACGACCGCTTCAACACATAAGAGCTATATTTCTTTTGAAATGCCTTGGCTCTCGCCACAGCGTGTTCGTTCCTGCACTCTGCTGAGCTGTGCGCACTTGGCACAACCCTTTGCACATCCTGAACGAGGTGAAGAACGGAGGCGCTACTGTGCACAACAATGAATGGGATTACGCAACGATTGCGCAAGCTGCATCGAATGTTGCAGAATGTTTGAGAGGTGCCGAGCAATAGCCTCTTGGATAGTATCGCAAGCTTCTTGCTTTTAGGTATTTTCAACTTTTGCCCGCGAGGGACCCTATAGAATTATGCGTCCCCTCACGAGGGTCGCCCTTCAGTTCACTTTCCCCTACTTCCTGGGTGCACTGTGACCATCGGTTTGGCAGGTATTGGTGCTGACTAGGGGGGCGAATCGGTGGCAGGTCGTCGACGACTTGCCAACCGTGCAAAGTTCGACAATTAATATCTCGTATTATCTGTCAATACGAGTGAAGACGCCCATGTGCATCACAGACCCCTCTGTCAGCATACCCATATACGTTAAGAGGAGAGCTCCCCGTATGGAATACTATGAGACCATGATACAAGACATCTTTGATGAGGGAGGGATGCCCGATCCGAATCGAATTGCGATGCTAGCGCCATACGCCCCGCAGCCTGGGGCCTTGAGCTCTCCGCAAGCCGTGGCCCCACAGTGGCTTGACACAACAGGAGATGGCCAAATAGATTCTGTTGGTTACGACACCACAGGAGATGGTCGTGTGGATACTTTGAGTCCTCTTGAACAACATTCCGCGACTGCTCCGCCAATATCTCCTGCGATGGGACCTTCTTTTGGGACACAGTATCCACCCCAGGCTCAGGCCCATACGCAACTAGTTCCACCGGGATACGCTCGGCATCCGACGACTCTTCCGCCAATAGCTCCTGCACTGGGACCTTCCGCGGTGAACTCTGGGTTGGACGATTTCAAATTTTGTTCGCAATGTGGAACAAAGCAAGGGAAAATGGACAAGTTTTGTGGACGGTGTGGTGCCCAAACACAGTGAGACCTGCTGAGGCGATCCCATTTCCTCCCAGCACATAGTATCCACCCCAGGCTCAGTCCCACATGCAACTAGTTCCACCGGTCCATACTCTGGGAATCCGACGACTCTTCCGCCAATAGCTCCTGCACTGGGACCTTCTTTTGGGACTAACCCTTTTCCTCCTAGCACACAGTATCCACCCCAAACTCAAACATGCAAGCAGTTTCCACGGTAAACTCTGGGTTGGACGATTTCAAATTTTGTTCGCAATGTGGAACTAAGCAAGGGAAAGTGGACGAATGGCGAGTGTGAAGGGTGACTACCAGAACTTGAAATATGAAATGTTAGCTTGATATGGATAGGGATACCCCATCAATCGAATTCAATCCTGATGCCGCTGTGGGAGATTGCAGAATCTAGACCGTCGATATCCAGCAATCTCAACCCTGCATGATGGGCTAATTCCGAAACACTTATGAGAGACAAATGTGTACGCTCGCTCCAAACAGCAAACGCACACACCCTAGAGACTCCCCTACTGTCCCATGTGAAGTGTGACCCCGTATCTCTGCTCGGATATCTCACCACATTTCATCTATGATGCTGCGTTGCAGCTGTGTCAGACTGAAGCCTGGTTCTTCGCCGCTGGCACGCCCTCCATTGCTGCCCTGATTCATATTCCTTCTGGCTGCTCTCGCCCGCGTTCTCCGGTGGCGTGCATGGAGGGAATCTCGTTCTATGTCACTCTAGCCGGAGGGTGCGCGGCTGGAGGTGCAGTTGGCATTAGCAGTACGAAGAGGGAGGTGCTTCATGAACGTATCCGGACCAGAGGACCTACTGGAACGACGCCTCGACGGTATAGCCACAACCTGACAGCCAGGATCCACGGTCAAGGGTCAACGTGTCAACGTGTCAACGTGTGTGTGGGTATAGCGGATGGTGATATCACTTGGCATCTGTTCGGGTGGCGGGAGCGCAATATAAAATGAGTTACGCAGCGATGGAGGTGGTGATGAGGCAAACGTCGCTTAGGTTTGCGCGGGCGCCGGTGCTCCCGCGGCGTTGTGTAACTGTCCATAATGGCCTCCAGTACACTTGAAGGTATAGGGTTTTGTTGAGCTTGTGTCTCTCCCATTGTGGCAGCGCCTGGACGTCTCCGCTTGCTACTGGCCGTCAAGTCATTGGTCGGGTTCTAGCTGCGTGGTACAAGCGGTCATCTGGGAAAATGATCAGAAACCCCCCTCCTGAATGCAACGGAGCTATAAATCCGGGAACGGTTCAGAAACGGTCCACGATGGCAGATCGCGATTTTCAGTCGTTCGATTTTTCCAATCTTTCCGTTCTAGTTTTTGTTCGTTGTGTTAGCGTTCATTCACTTTTTGCAGGACGCGCGGAAGGAGTGTCACTGCCTGTTTGACCGTGTATATTGCACAAAAAACAATGATACCAAGCATGCACATGCATCGAAAAATGTTTCTTAGACTGTTGGTACTAAGTATGTACCAACAATCTGAGGGTCCGCTATCGCATTCTTTACATTTTCAGAACTCACTCAAGCGGGCAACTCGCGCCCGGTTGCGGGATATGTGCTTTCACGCAAAAGCGGATTCGTCACCAGATTCGTAGCGATAACTTTTGCCTCGCCAACTGCATTAATAGATAGATAGACCGCGTCCAGTGCCTCCTGAAGCTGGCTCTGCCTCTCTCGGTCTTGTTGGGAAACTTCAGCGGAATCGGTGGTCGGATCATGCATGCCGATTGCCGCCCCAAGCCGCCTTGTTGGAGGCGTGGAGCTCAGGTGCGAACCATGCCCGGTGTCGAGTTCACAGGGCTGGAGTGCACGGTTCACATCTCGATTTTCCTTATCACACAATCGGGCCTTTTTCTTTGCCTCCTGCATGACATACCATACACCAATCTATGAGGCCATCGACTTCGTTTTGCTTGCAGAATTAATCAGCTCTCACCATGCCTCCTTGACACTATCTGCTGGGTACAAACTGTTACTTACATTAGCTCGTTGTAAGTTGCCCAGTAGATAATCTGGGGATGGCTTACGTCTTCCCATAGCTTGAGATTAGGAACCAACTGCAATGGGCACACAGAGCAATGTCACCTGCATCTCAAACATCAAAAAGAGCACCGAGAGCACATGAAAGTGCATATGATGCGACGTAGACCACAGGGAGAACTGGTGCTAAGGAAGAGCCAGGGGCATAAGCGAAGTCAATCGACCCTGCAGTCTGCTTACATTCACTCGCTGAACAATTGCCCTGCATCCGTCTACCCTGCATTAACTCTGCAATCACCCTGCAAGAGGTAGAGCGCCTAGCCGTAGCTTGCAGGCCCCAGTTCAAATCTGGGGCATCTGCAAATCTGGGGCGGATGAGGGGTTGCAGCCTCAGTGGGACAAGCCCTTTGAGCTCAGGTTCAACTCCTGACAACCCCGTCTAGGGCGCACATATCTCTCAGTGTGCGCCCGAGACTCAGCGGCACTGCTAAACAAATAGCATGCTAACATATCGGTGCAAGGCACCACACATAGCACAACATAGCATTTGGAAGCACGGCACGGCATAGCGCTTGCTTAGCAGTGACATAGCCAAGCATACCATAACATGGCATATCATAGCATTGAATCCAAACGCATAGCATTGCGCAGCATAGCACGGCATAGGATAGCTAGGAGGATAGGATGCGGCACACCCAGCCCCGAGCACAGCACATACCAGCACACGCAGCCCCGAGCGTAGCCTGCTTCGGCACACCCAACCCTGAGCACAGCGCATGCCAACACACGATGCCCCGAGCAGAGCACATACCAGCACACGCAACCCCGAGTGTAGCCTGCTTCGGCACACCCATTCCCGAGCACAGCACATGCTCCTTGCATCACGCATCCTTGCACGGCATCCCAACAACATGCACGCACTAGGTGTTGTTGCACTGTGTTCAGCAAAGCGCACGGGGAGGGCAGCAGATGCTCGGCCAACGGCTGCCTCAAATCAGCCAGAGGCACTACTGCATCGCGTTCATTAACCAGCCGTCATTTAGATTCAAAGCACTCTCACCTGCATAAGACACATCCATCACAAATGTGAATGCGTGATACTAGCTCAATGGCAGAGCACCAAGACTTAGCTTGGAGGTCCCAGTTCGAATCTGGGGTATTACTTTAATATTTTTCCACCTTGGGTACTGACCTTATGTCAATGTAAAGGCCTCTTTATCTTTTCGACTATGTTAAAATTTGCAGCACATGTCCATTTTTTCTAGACTAGAGGTGGAGTAGGTTGCTGCTTCTTCAGCAAAAAGTTGGCTTCCCAGCTCGGTGCGCATCGGACAACACAGCCAGCAAACCAAATGAAAGTGCTTGCTTGACTTTTGGGGGAAGTTGAATGTGCGTGATACGACCCCCTTTTTGAAAAGACAGGACATTGAGGTACAACATGTAAAACTCGGTATGCGCATGCATGCTGGACTAGCTGGCA
>LGRX02027168.1:0-34770 GCA_001247695.2 Cymbomonas tetramitiformis
AAAATAAGGAACATTCCAAGGGCTTGGACCGTCGGCTTGGAACCCCGTAGGACCCGATAGGACAGGTGTGTGTTTGAGAGGCGTTGGCGTTAACACTGGGAATTCCAAGGGCTTGGACAGCAAATGTCCAGGTCCAAGCCCCGTCCAAGCCGCGGTCCAACGGCTTGCTTGGACCTGGACATTTGCTATCCAAGCCCTTGGAACCCCCTTGGAATTTATACACGATTCCAAAGGGGTTCCAAGCCGTTGGACCCTCGGCTTGGAAGTCCATAGGACCCATCTGGACCGTCAGCTTGGAACCCCGTTGGACCCGCTTGGACCATCGGCTTGGATTCCCATAGGATTTTTTTAGATTGGCGATTCCAAGGGGGTTCCAAATGCTTGGACGGGGCTCGGACCTTGTTAAACGGGCATTCCAATGGGGTTCCAAAGGCTTGGACGGGGCTTAGACTCTGCCAAACGGTGATTCCGAGGAGGGTCCAAGGGCTTGGACGCTGCAAAAAAACAGGTTCAAAAGGGGTTCCAAAGACTTGGACGGGTCTTGGACTCCGTCAAAAGAAGTTTCCGAGGGGGTTCCAAGGGCTTGGATAGGGCTTGGACTCAGTTAAACAGAGATTCCAACGTGATTCCAAGGGCTTGGAAGCTGTTAAATTAAGGTTTCAAGCGAGTTCCGAGGGCTTGGACGGGGCTTAGAATCTGTTAAACGAGAATTGCATGGCCAGGTTCCATTGTTCCAAAGCTTTGGAACAATGTTTCCAAAAGCTTGTACGGACATGTTCCAAGGGCTTGGAACCATGGTTCCAAATACATTTATTTTGCTTCATACATTTCATTAATTTCAAACGCTTGGAACCGCATTTCCAACGATTTGGAACAACGTTTCCAAAAGGCTTAAACATATATGGCTCCAAAGGCTTAAACGGACATGGTTCCAAAAACTTGGAACCATGGCTCCAAATACATTTACAGTGGGAATATGCAGGTATGCAGGGTTAAGGGGTACTGCGCAGTTCCAAAATACACTTGCAATTGTTGCTACATTGTTTTCATGTTTCTTTGCACACATACATTATGATGTCGTGTGCATGCTGTACACATGAAGTTTAAAGGTTGCGATGCTAAGTTGCAAATACGTCATCATCATTGGATAAATAACATTACTTGACAGAGTTACAAGTGCGTGGGATCTAGGTTCAGGCTAATAATGCTATCACAAGTCAGGGATTCTACCGAAAGCTGCAAGCTTTCGAAACTACTCTTAAAACTACTCTAATTAGTTTGAAACTTTTAAATTGAAATTCCGCTAATTGCAAGCACTGACGCACTTGAAACACGACCTGCGAACATGCCGTAAAACAGAACAAAATCAGCGTTCATCAGACGCCGAACCGCAAGTAAAATAATAAACTTCAGTCAACGAAACGCAAATCCAACGTTTAAACAGTCTTACCTGCGATAGAGCAATTCTCGACCCGGGCGGTACCAATCCCTGAAAAAGTAAAACACAAAGCTCAGTTCTACACGCATATGTGGAAAACATACCGGCGTGTTATGGCTGATTCTCGAGCATCGGTACTATTTTGGGCTGACGCTATTTTTAAAAGTGCAGGTTTGTGGGATTAATGATACGGTGTTGCTACTACGATGATGCTGAACTGTTTTCAAACAAAATGCTGAAAACAACTCTGCGCGCGCAACATGCAAGGCTGCTAGATAACGGCAGGTACGTTCAAGAACTGTCGTTGCGGCATTCTCAGTGTCACAGCGAATTGAGCCCGTACCGTTTGAATAACTCCGCCGCAGAGATCTTTCAGACTTCCTGGAATCGCGTTTACGTCCCGGACTCGAGCGTCACCGGAGAATTTCCTGCAGATCTCCACAAAGTAATCTTGCGAAAAATGAGAAGAAAGAAGACACGGCTAAGCTCATATAGATAATTACAGTACAAACCTGGACATACAATACTGCAAGTCTTCTTCGCTTTTTGCATCCCAACATGCCATGCCACAACGCGAGGGTGGCGTCGCGATAAATGTACGCGACTGCACTGGCACTGTCATCGTTAGCGTCTGGCGATCGTGAGATCGGAAGTTCGTCTGTGTCGCCCGTTGGGATTCGCGCTTTGCTGCTGATTAAGTAAGTGAGGTAAGTAAGTAAGGTAAGGTACTAGGCGCTGTCGATCACAAATATGCGATCTCCACTAGGCGTCGATCTTTTTGGACAGTACGATTAATTACCATGCGATGTTAACATGGATATCGCCATTACACCATATGACCGCAGGATCATGTGCGCGACAGTGCTTTGCTTTTTGCTTCCCAGCATGCCATGCCATAACGCGTGGGTGGCGTCGTGGTACATACACGCGACTGTTGTGGCACTGTCATCGTTAGCGTCTGGCGATCGTGAGATGGAACATTCGACTGTATCGCCCGTTGGGATTCGAGCTTTGCTGCTGCTGCTGCTGCTGATTGACTAAGGTACTAGGCGCTGTCGATCACAAATATGCGATCTCCACTAGGCGTCGATCTTTTTTGGACAGCACGAATAATCACCATGCGATGTTAACATGGATATCGCCATTACATCATCTGACCGCAGGATCATGTGCGCGACAGTGCTTTGCTTTTTGCTTCACAGCATGCCATGCCATAACGCGTGGGTGGCGTCGTGGTACATACACGCGACTGTTGTGGCACTGTCATCGTTAGCGTCTGGCGATCGTGAGATGGAACATTCGACTGCGTCGCTCGTTTGGATTCGAGCTTTGCTGTTGCTGCTGCTGCTGCTGCTGCTGATTGACTAAGGTAAGGTACTAGGCCCGGTCGATCTTAAATTAAGATCTCCACTAGGCGCATCTGACGGTCGATGGGTTTATTTATCTTGCCGACGTGGCGCACTCGAGAGATCCGAACATGAACATCGAGTCTGCCATTCCATTAATGATTTGATATTTCTCGATCCTTGCGTCTGCTATGCAATGTTAAAGCGAATTTATCTGATTTCCGAACATCGCGTCGGCCATGCGATGTTTAAATCATTTTCGCCATTACACTATCTGACCGTACGATCATGTGCGCGACAGTGCTTTGCTTTTTGCTTCCCAGCATGCCATGCCATAACGCGTGGGTGGCGTCGTGGTACATACACGCGACTGTTGTGGCACTGTCATCGTTAGCGTTTGGCGATCGTGAGATCGAAAATTCGACTGTATCGCCCGTTGGGATTCGAGCTTTGCTGCTGCTGCTGCTGCTGATTAAGGTAAGGTACTAGGCGCTGTCGATCACAAATATGCGATCTCCACTAGGCGTCGATCTATTTGGACAGCGCGATTAATTACCATGCGATGTTAACATGGATATCGCCATTACATCATCTGACCGCAGGATCATGTGCGCGACAGTGCTTTGCCTTTTGCTTCCCATCATGCCATGCCATAACGCGTGGGTGGCGTCGCGATGAATGTACGCGACTGCAGTGGCACTGTCATCGTTGGCGGCTGGCGATCGTGAGATCGATAATTCGACTGCGTCGCCCGTTGGGATTCGAGCTTTGCTGCTGCTGCTGCTGCTGCTGCATGTAATACACTAGGCCCGGTCGATCTTAAATTAAGATCTCCACTAGGCGCATCTGACGGTCGATGGGATTATTTATCTTGCCGACGTGGCGCACTCGAGAGATCCGAACAAAAACATCGAGTCTGCCATTCCATTAATGATTTGACATTTCTCGATCCTCGCGTCTGCTATGCAATGTAAAAGCGAATCTATCTGATTTCCGAACATCGCGTCGGCCATGCGATGTTTAAATCATTTTCGCCATTACATTATCTGACCGTAGGATCATGTGCGCGACAGTGCTTTGCTTTTTGCTTCCCAGCATGCCATGCCATAACGCGTGGGTGGCGTCGCGATAAATACACGCGACTGCAGTGGCAGTGTCATCGCTAGCGTCTGTCGATCGTCAGATCGATAATTCGACTGCGTCGCCCGTTGGGATTCGAGCTTTGCTGCTGCTGCTGCTGCTGATTAAGGTAAGGTAAGGTAAGGTAAGTAAGGTAAGGTAATTTGGTTTGGGTGAAGATTATAAAGGTCAGAGGTAGGTAAGTAAGGTACTAGGCGCTGTCGATCACAAATATGCGATCTCCACTAGGCGTCGATCTTTTTGGACAGCACGATTAATCACCATGCGATGTTAACATGGATATCGCCATTACATCATATGACCGCAGGATCATGTGTGCGACAGTGCTTCGCTTTTTGCTTCCCAGCATGCCATGCCATAACGCGTGGGTGGCGTCGTGGTACATACACGCGACTGTTGTGGCACTGTCATCGCTAGCGTCTGTCGATCGTCAGATCGATAATTCGACTGCGTCGTTCGTTGGGATTCGACCTTTGCTGCTGCTGCTGCTGCTGATTAAGGTAAGTAAGGTAAGTAAGGTAAGTAAGGTAAGTAAGGTAATTTGGTTTGGGTGAAGATTATAAAGGTCAGAGGTAGGTAATTTGGTTTGGGTGAAGATTATAAAGGTCAAAGGTAGGTAAGGTAAGGTAATTTGGTTTGGGTGAAGATTATACTAGGCGCTGTCGATCACAAATATGCGATCTCCACTAGGCGTCGATCTTTTTGGACAGCATGATTAATTACCATGCGATGTTAACATGGATATCGCCATTACATCATATGACCGCGGGATCATGTGCGCGACAGTGCTTCGCATTTTGCTTCCCAGCATGCCATGCCACAACGCGTGGGTGGCGTCGTGGTACATACACGCGACTGTTGTGGCACTGTCATCGTTAGCGTCTGGCGATCGTGAGATGGAACATTCGACTGTATCGTCCGTTGGGATTCGAGCTTTGCTGTTGCTGCTGCTGCTGCTGCTGATTGACTAAGGTACTAGGCGCTGTCGATCACAAATATGCGATCTCCACTAGGCGTCGATCTTTTTGGACAGCGCGATTAATTACCATGCGATGTTAACATGGATATCACCATTACATCATATGACCGCAGGATCATGTGCGCGACAGTGCTTTGCTTTTTGCTTCCCAGCATGCCATGCCATAACGCGTGGGTGGCGTCGCGATAAATGTACGCGACTGCAGTGGCACTGTCATCGTTGGCGTCTGGCGAGCGTGAGATCGAACATTCGACTGCGTCGCCCGTTGGGATTCGAGCTTTGCTGCTGCTGCTGCTGATTGACTATGTAAGTAAGTAAGTAAGGTAATTTACTTGGTGCCAAGATTATAAAGGTCAGAGGTCTAGGCCCGGTCGATCTTAAATTAAGATCTCCACTAGGCGCATCTGACGGTCGATAGGATTATTTATCTTGCCGACGTGGCGCACTCGAGAGATCCGAACATGAACATCGAGTCTGCCATTCCATTAATGATTTGACATTTCTCAATCCTCGCGTCTGCTATGCAATGTAAAAGCGAATCTATCTGATTTCCGAACATCGCGTCGGCCATGCGATGTTTAAATAATTTTCGCCATTACACTATCTGGCCGTAGGATCATGTGCGCGACAGTGCTTTGCTTTTTGCTTCCCAGCATGCCATGCCATAACGCGTGGGTGGCCTCGCGATAAATGTACGCGACTGCAGTGGCACTGTCATCGTTGGCGTCTGGCGATCGTGAGATCGGAAATTCGACTGCGTCGCCCGTTGGGATTCGAGCTTTGCTGCTGCTGCTGCTGCTGCTGCTGCTGCTGATTGACTAAGGTACTAGGCCCGGTCGATCTTAAATTAAGATCTCCACTAGGCGCATCTGACGGTGGATGGGATTATTTATCTTGCCGACGTGGCGCACTCGAGAGATCCGAACATGAACATCGAGTCTGCCATTCCATTAATGATTTGACATTTTCTCGATCCTCGCGTCTGCTATGCAATGTAAAAGCGAATCTATCTGATTTCCGAACATCGCGTCGGCCATGCGATGTTTAAATCATTTTCGCCATTACACTATCTGACCGTAGGATCATGTGCGCGACAGTGCTTTGCTTTTTGCTTCCCGGCATGCCATGCCATAACGCGTGGGTGGCGTCGCGATAAATGTACGCGACTGCAGTGGCACTGTCATCGTTGGCGTCTGGCGATCGTGAGATCGAAAATTCGACTGCGTCGCCCGTTGGGATTCGAGCTTTGCTGCTGCTGCTGCTGCTGCTGCTGCTGCTGCTGCTGCTGCTGATTGACTAAGGTAAGGTAAGGTAATTTGGTTTGGGTGAAGATTATAAAGGTCAGAGGTAGTAAGTAAGGTAATTTACTTGATGCCAAGACGATAAAGGTCAGAGGTAGGTATGTACTAGGCGCTGTCGATCACAAATATGCGATCTCCACTAGGCGTCGATCTATTTGGACAGCACGGTTAATAACCATGCGATGTTAACATGGATATCGCCATTACATCATATGACCGCAGGATCATGTGCGCGACAGTGCTTTGCTTTTTGCTTCCCAGCATGCCATGCCATAACGCGTGGGTGGCGTCGCGGTACATACACGCGACTGTTGTGGCACTGTCATCGTTAGCGTCTGGCGATCGTGAGATGGAACATTCGACTGTATCGCCCGTTGGGATTCGAGCTTTGCTGCTGCTGCTGATTAAGGTAAGGTAAGGTAAGGTAATTTGGTTTGGGTGAAGATTATAAAGGTCAGAGGTATTCACTTGATGCCAAGACGATAAAGGTCAGAGGTATTTGGTCCGGTTCCAAATCATAAGGAGCAGAGGTTCGTTTGTTAGTGTTCTTTATAAACATGCTTGTTTATAAATATGCAATAACACAGGTTGAAGGACGAATATTGGAGATCCTGCTTTGTCATCCTACAACCGTGCCTTAGCATATTTGCGCACACATCACGGGCGAGGGTATACGAAAGGCGTGGGGAGAAATGGGGGGAACGCAATCGAATCAAAACCACTACAGTCATGCGCAGCTTTCCATTTCAGCAGAAAAGGCGCAGTACTGTAACGGAGAAATTATGCGCGGCTACGTTCAGTTGCAAGTCACTGGGAAGCTCAACTGCTCCGATGTGACCGTGTCTTTCCAAGGTATCGCCAAGACCAAAGTTCGATACACAAAAAAAACAGGGGATAAAAAAGAAAAAAAAACAGCGAGAGAAACCAGGCAGCTTGTGAACCAACAGTGTTGTCTCGCAGTCTTTCCCAATCAAGAGGCGCAAGCAGGAGCGCTGTACCAGTTTCCTTTTGAACTGGCGGTAAGTTCTGAAGCCCCGCCCTCAAGTGACGCCTTTTGTTTCCTTCTTATGGCAGTAATTGATGCCTCGCCCTCCTCACAAACGCAGGTCCCGCACGATGCCCCGCCCTCATGTCACACGGGACGAGGATTTAGCAGTGCCGCCATCGTGTACGTTTTGAATGTTTTGCTTCGACGCCCGGGCTGCACCAGCTTTGACGTGCAACAGACCGTGCCCATAGATGTGTTGGGCGGGCCGCCGGCATTTACACAAGACTGTGGTCGCTATATAACGGACACGCAGGCTGTGAACTACTGCTGCTGCTTTAGTCAAGGGCAAATATCACTTGCGGGGCGCTTGGAGAACGGCATCTACGCTAACGGGGACGCTGTTACTTTATCGTATGAGGTGATGTATTATTGCTTTAACATGCTTGACTAACCGGCAGGTCCCATCGGATGGTTATTGTGTTAACAAAGCCGAGTGTCCCCTCTCGACGGGATGCCCCTAAAATATACACGCTCTAAGGCCGGGTGTGCCGGATATACTGAAAGGCGCGACTGCCACGAGACTCTCGCGTGCGAATCGTCTTGTCCTTGTCATGCGCCTTCTCAGACGTACGCGCGCGATGTTTCAATGCGCCTTCGTAGGAAATACTGCCGTTCGCCTTGTCAATCACAAGGGATTGATTCGGTTCTTGTGCATGGCTTTTCAACAATTTTTCAGATTAAAAACGAGTCGACAGCCAAAGTGGACTGGGTGTCAGCTGCGGTCCACCGAGGAACACGTTTCTCAGCTCGTGGACGTCACGCCCACTTTGGTAGTGAATGTCAGCACCTTCTTCTCGTCGGATCCTCCTCAGATACGTCTGGGAACACCACTCCGGCCATAGCCGCGCAGCCCACGGACAAGGGCTCGGCGCAAGGCACAGCCCCTCCTTCCGGGAGTACAACAGTTGCCAGCGCCGTGCAGTTCCCTTTGCAGGTGAAGCCAAACACTTCCCCGGATATTCCTCCCCTCCAATGGCTCCGGACCCAAATCCTCCAAACACTCTCGACCACGCAAATCCTCCAAACGCTCTCGACCGCGCAAGTCGCAGGCTGTGTATCTCGTTTGACCTGCGTATCTGAGCAGCAACCAAGCCAGCTCTGACAAAGCAGGATGCAGAGCCCTGCGTCATGGGAAACATTAGGCATCGTGGCGTTGAGCAGGTCCCAAACCATCTTGTCACTCTGTGAGGGTGTAGAACAATGCATTTTGATCTCTCGCACGTAATTCGGGATTGCGCACATTGGGCTAATCGCTTGCTCGTCCACGACCGCTTCAACACATAAGAGCTATATTTCTTTTGAAATGCCTTGGCTCTCGCCACAGCGTGTTCGTTCCTGCACTCTGCTGAGCTGTGCGCACTTGGCACAACCCTTTGCACATCCTGAACGAGGTGAAGAACGGAGGCGCTACTGTGCACAACAATGAATGGGATTACGCAACGATTGCGCAAGCTGCATCGAATGTTGCAGAATGTTTGAGAGGTGCCGAGCAATAGCCTCTTGGATAGTATCGCAAGCTTCTTGCTTTTAGGTATTTTCAACTTTTGCCCGCGAGGGACCCTATAGAATTATGCGTCCCCTCACGAGGGTCGCCCTTCAGTTCACTTTCCCCTACTTCCTGGGTGCACTGTGACCATCGGTTTGGCAGGTATTGGTGCTGACTAGGGGGGCGAATCGGTGGCAGGTCGTCGACGACTTGCCAACCGTGCAAAGTTCGACAATTAATATCTCGTATTATCTGTCAATACGAGTGAAGACGCCCATGTGCATCACAGACCCCTCTGTCAGCATACCCATATACGTTAAGAGGAGAGCTCCCCGTATGGAATACTATGAGACCATGATACAAGACATCTTTGATGAGGGAGGGATGCCCGATCCGAATCGAATTGCGATGCTAGCGCCATACGCCCCGCAGCCTGGGGCCTTGAGCTCTCCGCAAGCCGTGGCCCCACAGTGGCTTGACACAACAGGAGATGGCCAAATAGATTCTGTTGGTTACGACACCACAGGAGATGGTCGTGTGGATACTTTGAGTCCTCTTGAACAACATTCCGCGACTGCTCCGCCAATATCTCCTGCGATGGGACCTTCTTTTGGGACACAGTATCCACCCCAGGCTCAGGCCCATACGCAACTAGTTCCACCGGGATACGCTCGGCATCCGACGACTCTTCCGCCAATAGCTCCTGCACTGGGACCTTCCGCGGTGAACTCTGGGTTGGACGATTTCAAATTTTGTTCGCAATGTGGAACAAAGCAAGGGAAAATGGACAAGTTTTGTGGACGGTGTGGTGCCCAAACACAGTGAGACCTGCTGAGGCGATCCCATTTCCTCCCAGCACATAGTATCCACCCCAGGCTCAGTCCCACATGCAACTAGTTCCACCGGTCCATACTCTGGGAATCCGACGACTCTTCCGCCAATAGCTCCTGCACTGGGACCTTCTTTTGGGACTAACCCTTTTCCTCCTAGCACACAGTATCCACCCCAAACTCAAACATGCAAGCAGTTTCCACGGTAAACTCTGGGTTGGACGATTTCAAATTTTGTTCGCAATGTGGAACTAAGCAAGGGAAAGTGGACGAATGGCGAGTGTGAAGGGTGACTACCAGAACTTGAAATATGAAATGTTAGCTTGATATGGATAGGGATACCCCATCAATCGAATTCAATCCTGATGCCGCTGTGGGAGATTGCAGAATCTAGACCGTCGATATCCAGCAATCTCAACCCTGCATGATGGGCTAATTCCGAAACACTTATGAGAGACAAATGTGTACGCTCGCTCCAAACAGCAAACGCACACACCCTAGAGACTCCCCTACTGTCCCATGTGAAGTGTGACCCCGTATCTCTGCTCGGATATCTCACCACATTTCATCTATGATGCTGCGTTGCAGCTGTGTCAGACTGAAGCCTGGTTCTTCGCCGCTGGCACGCCCTCCATTGCTGCCCTGATTCATATTCCTTCTGGCTGCTCTCGCCCGCGTTCTCCGGTGGCGTGCATGGAGGGAATCTCGTTCTATGTCACTCTAGCCGGAGGGTGCGCGGCTGGAGGTGCAGTTGGCATTAGCAGTACGAAGAGGGAGGTGCTTCATGAACGTATCCGGACCAGAGGACCTACTGGAACGACGCCTCGACGGTATAGCCACAACCTGACAGCCAGGATCCACGGTCAAGGGTCAACGTGTCAACGTGTCAACGTGTGTGTGGGTATAGCGGATGGTGATATCACTTGGCATCTGTTCGGGTGGCGGGAGCGCAATATAAAATGAGTTACGCAGCGATGGAGGTGGTGATGAGGCAAACGTCGCTTAGGTTTGCGCGGGCGCCGGTGCTCCCGCGGCGTTGTGTAACTGTCCATAATGGCCTCCAGTACACTTGAAGGTATAGGGTTTTGTTGAGCTTGTGTCTCTCCCATTGTGGCAGCGCCTGGACGTCTCCGCTTGCTACTGGCCGTCAAGTCATTGGTCGGGTTCTAGCTGCGTGGTACAAGCGGTCATCTGGGAAAATGATCAGAAACCCCCCTCCTGAATGCAACGGAGCTATAAATCCGGGAACGGTTCAGAAACGGTCCACGATGGCAGATCGCGATTTTCAGTCGTTCGATTTTTCCAATCTTTCCGTTCTAGTTTTTGTTCGTTGTGTTAGCGTTCATTCACTTTTTGCAGGACGCGCGGAAGGAGTGTCACTGCCTGTTTGACCGTGTATATTGCACAAAAAACAATGATACCAAGCATGCACATGCATCGAAAAATGTTTCTTAGACTGTTGGTACTAAGTATGTACCAACAATCTGAGGGTCCGCTATCGCATTCTTTACATTTTCAGAACTCACTCAAGCGGGCAACTCGCGCCCGGTTGCGGGATATGTGCTTTCACGCAAAAGCGGATTCGTCACCAGATTCGTAGCGATAACTTTTGCCTCGCCAACTGCATTAATAGATAGATAGACCGCGTCCAGTGCCTCCTGAAGCTGGCTCTGCCTCTCTCGGTCTTGTTGGGAAACTTCAGCGGAATCGGTGGTCGGATCATGCATGCCGATTGCCGCCCCAAGCCGCCTTGTTGGAGGCGTGGAGCTCAGGTGCGAACCATGCCCGGTGTCGAGTTCACAGGGCTGGAGTGCACGGTTCACATCTCGATTTTCCTTATCACACAATCGGGCCTTTTTCTTTGCCTCCTGCATGACATACCATACACCAATCTATGAGGCCATCGACTTCGTTTTGCTTGCAGAATTAATCAGCTCTCACCATGCCTCCTTGACACTATCTGCTGGGTACAAACTGTTACTTACATTAGCTCGTTGTAAGTTGCCCAGTAGATAATCTGGGGATGGCTTACGTCTTCCCATAGCTTGAGATTAGGAACCAACTGCAATGGGCACACAGAGCAATGTCACCTGCATCTCAAACATCAAAAAGAGCACCGAGAGCACATGAAAGTGCATATGATGCGACGTAGACCACAGGGAGAACTGGTGCTAAGGAAGAGCCAGGGGCATAAGCGAAGTCAATCGACCCTGCAGTCTGCTTACATTCACTCGCTGCACAATTGCCCTGCATCCGTCTACCCTGCATTAACTATGCAATCACCCTGCAAGAGGTAGAGCGCCTAGCCGTAGCTTGCAGGCCCCAGTTCAAATCTGGGGCATCTGCAAATCTGGGGCGGATGAGGGGTTGCAGCCTCAGTGGGACAAGCCCTCTGAGCTCAGGTTCAACTCCTGACAACCCCGTCTAGGGCGCACATATCTCTCAGTGTGCGCCCGAGACTCAGCGGCAGTGCTAAACAAATAGCATGCTAACATATCGGTGCAAGGCACCACACATAGCACAGCATAGCATTTGGAAGCACGGCACGGCATAGCGCTTGCTTAGCAGTGACAT
Organism: Cymbomonas tetramitiformis; assembly: GCA_001247695.2. Taxonomy (NCBI): domain Eukaryota; kingdom Viridiplantae; phylum Chlorophyta; class Pyramimonadophyceae; order Pyramimonadales; family Pyramimonadaceae; genus Cymbomonas; species Cymbomonas tetramitiformis. The sequence continues at coordinate 12,143 of LGRX02027168.1, forward strand.
AGCCAAGCATACCATAACATGGCATATCATAGCATTGAATCCAAACGCATAGCATTGCGCAGCATAGCACGGCATAGGATAGCTAGGAGGATAGGATGCGGCACACCCAGCCCCGAGCACAGCACATACCAGCACACGCAGCCCCGAGCGTAGCCTGCTTCGGCACACCCAACCCTGAGCACAGCGCATGCCAACACACGATGCCCCGAGCAGAGCACATACCAGCACACGCAACCCCGAGTGTAGCCTGCTTCGGCACACCCATTCCCGAGCACAGCACATGCTCCTTGCATCACGCATCCTTGCACGGCATCCCAACAACATGCACGCACTAGGTGTTGTTGCACTGTGTTCAGCAAAGCGCACGGGGAGGGCAGCAGATGCTCGGCCAACGGCTGCCTCAAATCAGCCAGAGGCACTACTGCATCGCGTTCATTAACCAGCCGTCATTTAGATTCAAAGCACTCTCACCTGCATAAGACACATCCATCACAAATGTGAATGCGTGATACTAGCTTAATGGCAGAGCACCAAGACTTAGCTTGGAGGTCCCAGTTCGAATCTGGGGTATTACTTTAATATTTTTCCACCTTGGGTACTGACCTTATGTCAATGTAAAGGCCTCTTTATCTTTTCGACTATGTTAAAATTTGCAGCACATGTCCATTTTTTCTAGACTAGAGGTGGAGTAGGTTGCTGCTTCTTCAGCAAAAAGTTGGCTTCCCAGCTCGGTGCGCATCGGACAACACAGCCAGCAAACCAAATGAAAGTGCTTGCTTGACTTTTGGGGGAAGTTGAATGTGCGTGATACGACCCCCTTTTTGAAAAGACAGGACATTGAGGTACAACATGTAAAACTCGGTATGCGCATGCATGCTGGACTAGCTGGCATTTCTATTGACAGCGCCGCGGGTAGAGGAATGAGCACAAACCAACACTACTGTAACGCATTGCAACGTTCCGTTGCCTGCACTTTCGGCTGATGTGTACGACAGCATAAATGAGAACTGGCTCAGTGCGCGCAGATGCAAATCGTGTTTCCATCTGAATATGCCCACGGTTAAATAATGCTGCAGTTCGGATTTGCGCTGCAAGGGCCAGTATCGATAGTGCCGACTTCGCGACATATCGATAGTATCGCTACTATCACTATCAGTCGATCCCGTGAATTTAGCTATCGCGAAATATCACTAATAGTCGATTCGTCGCCTGCCACATATCACTATCAGTCGACTCGAATATGCGAACTATCATTATCAGTCGATTTGAACGTACACGACTATGCCATCAGTCGATTGGTCGGCGGATTTCGAGGTATCGATTTCGAATTCCCGTGTCACCACTATCGTTCGACAGCAAGGCCATTTTACAAATATTATTACCTAGGCCGCCGTCACGCGACGACGCGAGGCTTCCTGTCACAAACCTTAGACAGTCTTGAGACCATAAAACAATCGTCAAGCACAGAGTCCGGCATCGATCATGCCTACACACAAGACGAACCCACGCAGGGGACAGAAGCGTCCACAAGATAATAGTGGAAGTGTAGAGTCCGAAACTCCAGGCTCAGGAAAACTTGGAAAAAGATCGTCCTTTCGGCCGGTCGTCAAGGTGCAGGGTACCGGAGATGTCAAGCTAAATAACACGAAGTTTCGAGTAGTTAATATCCTTCGTTGAAGTCGATATCCTGCGTGTGTGGGTAGCACTCACTGCGTAAGCCACTATCGGCACTATCGGTATGATTGAACTATCGTTGATTATTGGTTAAGTAATCGCACTATCACTATGAGTCAATGGTGAAACTTTCACTATCACTATCGATCGATAGTAACTTTCGTGAAAATCGGTATCAGTCGATTCCATAGCATTCTACTATCACTATCAATCGAGTTGGGCTTTGTAAACAATCAGTATCAATCGATTCGAATTGTTGAGAAGTCGGGAAATATCGATCCCTTAAATCTTAGGCGATACTGGCCCTTGTTGCGCTGACGCACTGCAAACGTTCCGTTGCCTGCGCTTTCGGCTAATGCTCGGCGACAGAGCATATAAAGATCCTTGCGAACTGGCTCGGTGCGCGCAGGCTGGGCAAGATGCAGTCGAGTTTCCGTCTGAATACGCCCACGGCTAAAGAATGTTGCAGTTCGATTTTGCGCTGACGCACCGCGAACGTTCCGTTGCCTGCGCTTTCGGCTAATGCTCGGCGACAGAGTATATAAAGATCCTTGCGAACTGGCTCGGTGCGCGCAGGCTGGGCAAGATGCAGTCGAGTTTCCGTCCGAATACGCCCACGGCTGAAGAATGTTGCAGTTCGAATTTGCGATAACGCACCGCAAACGTTCCGTTGCCTGCGCTTTTGGCTAATGCTCGGCGACAGAGTATATAAAGAACCTTGCGCACTGGCTCGGTGCGCGCAGGCTGGGCAAGATGCAGTCCAGTTTCCGTCCGAATACGCCGATATTGAGAAATTGTTGCAGGCAAAACTTTCGATACCGTCCGGAGGCAAATTCACATTTGGTTCCTTGAGGAACAATCAACACTTCATTGAGCGCAGTCTATCGTGAATGTTGTTCGATTCGGCTTCTCGTTGGAGCTGCGACGCAGGTGGAACTGCTTAGTACGCATGCTTTGTATATATATGATGTTTGGAATTGGAAGAACAAATGTTTTGATCGACTACACCTGATATCCCCTAGTTCTTTTCGCTCATTGTTACAGTTCATGCGTGATGTCTGTTCATGTGCGTTCATACGGATAGTGCCTGTTCAGGAGAATTGAGATATTTTTCCCTTGTCCGTCATGCATGAAAGGTGCTCTTGGCATGACTTATCGTGACATTTTCCGACTGCTTCAGGAATGTCATACGAGAAATCGGATCTGTTCCGCTGACGTGGGAAAATCGCCGGAAAGAATTGCTGTTTTCATTGGATCCTGAAATGACAGATTTGGCACAAGACCGGTCAATCCTCGAGTCTTACAAAAAGTGGTACCTAGGCGGCAGTGTGTGTATATATACTGCGCAACATCATTCTTCAGGGATACAAGCTCGTGCATTGATGATATGCATTTGCCGTCTGGAGTATAAACCATCCTCACGTTCAGCAAATTCTTAGCCATTATACCGTACACTTATTACAGGAGGTGCATCGCCGAGGTGTAATTGTTGAAATAAATATCCAATGACGACATTATTTTGGCAAACTACCGTACGTCGATGTTCATGTTAGTGCCACATAATCAGGAACAGCAATGCCATACACGCACATTGTCAGATTTTCAGAACGCCGCGTAGCCGAGTTGCATCAGGTACCTGCATGGCACACTCACACCATTGTCGTGATTACAAACCATTTACATCGGCAGTGCAGCGCATGCTACTGATTTGATGGTCGATTTACCATGCATTTTCATTTCGAAGAATTCAATGGGGCTCGTGTCGTCTAAGACAAAACAAGTGTTCAGCAGCAACCAGCTCACCTACATGTGACTACATGCGCGACTCAGATATGATGAGGCGACAATGGCAAATTTACAGCTTTTGCATATTGCGCGCGCTTTCGGATGGGATCAGTGCTAGAATTTAACATTGGGTCTTGGACTTACAAGACAACATGCAAAACCCCGAGATGACCGCGGATAACTTATATTTTTGTCATGTTCAAAGTTAATGAAATTTAAGAAGATTCGCAATTTAAAGGCTTTATTTGCTCGGTTTACCGTGCATTCAAGCGAAATATCTTATCAATGGGTCGGCAAGTAAGGTTGTAGAATCTTAAAATACTTTACAGCAACCAATCATGCCGTCTGGGGAACTATTCGGGGCCATTATAAGACTCACCACTATAAGCATCATATCTGAGTCACAGTTGTAGTCATGTCCCCCAATAGAACAACCAGAGATTGGGAAATATATACTGTAGCAACATTTCCCTGCAAGTTGATCCCTTATAATGTGGTAGAGTGGACAATGCGGCCAAGGTACCAGGTGCGCGCATACATACATACTCATTATTAAGTCAAGCTGTGACTACCACACTCACATTTTCGAGGCCTTCTTAGGCAGACTCACGTCCAAAGAATTTAGGTCATAGGTACGTGCAATGTTCAAGTTCCTCTCCCACTAGTTCTGGACAGGATAGAGCAGGTTTACATACTCATTTTTACTCATAATAAATTACCTTAATATCAGAAATGTTGCAACGCCTTGCAATATATAATACATATATACCTTACAGTGCCCCGGCAAGCTCCGGCGCGTGGTAGATAATCATCATACGTTGATTAGTATACCCAAAAATGACTAATCAGTATTACTAAGCGTGATTACCAATCACGAGTACTCGACTATGTACAAGTGTTTCACGATAAATGGTATATATGCATATCGGCATATATGCTATGCCGATATGCTCGATGTCGCTATGACACGCACATTCGATGCGTCGTGGATTTCATCATCGCGTTGTCACTATAACATGCACCGTCGATGCGGCGCATGTTTTATCATCGCGGTGTCGCTATGGCGTGCGCATTCGATAAAGGTCAGAGGTATATAGCGGGCCTTAGAGCGCATGCATGTGGGATAGGACAGCGGTTTGCTATAGGCATATCGGAAGTGACATGACTGTGTACCGAGTGAAGAGCTGCCATTAAAGTAATGCAAATTCGCGTAGCGGAAGTGCTGATGTTATAATCGTATTGATGGCAGAAATTTTACTTGCTGGTGTGGGAGCGATCGCGCCACCGTTGTGCAAGTTTATACTTGGTAAATGCCTTGATGACACGTCTCGCGGCATCGCGGAGGAATGTCTAGCACAGCTCAGCGTTATATTCGGAGCTGCAACTTGTGTGAAGTCAAATCAGGAGAACTGCAAAGAGTTACTGAAACATCTCGTACAATTGCGCACAGTCTTACAGCGGTTGGGCACGCCACTGCCCACATCTGGCGGTACCAGTGACAATTCAGACAGGAGGGTGTCGGATGTGCTGCAAGCCTTATTAGAGAACATCAACGATGCAAAACAGCTCATTTACAAGTGCGCAAACCCCTCGAGCATTTGGCAGATCATGCACGCGACATCAGTCGACAACGAGTTCCAAACAATTTGTGGCAAGATATCGAGGACTGTGGAACTCTTCTTGGTTGAGGGATCGGCGATTACGCACGAACTTGCGGAAGATGTCAGAGCGCTTAGCACAAATATGACGGCTGCACAATATCTTCATGATGAGAAACTTGACGGCTTGAAGGTCGCCCTGCAAGATATGACAGCCAGAGCGCGGAAAACCGGGCTCGCGACGGGTGAGATGCTCCAGCGTATAATCGACAAGCTGGACGAAAATCAACTTCTTTCGCACGATCCAGACCAAAGAAAAGCCGATATCATCGAGCTACATACTCAACTATGTGAAGCCAAGAATAACAAAATGGAACGTGAGGAATACCTCATCAAACAGCTGATACTTGCGCTGCAAGTAAGCGATACTCCGGCGACGATCTTTAGTTTTTTCTTTTGCCCGATCACGCGCGAGGTTATGACGGATCCTGTCATCAGCATTGTTTCTTCTTGTACGTACGAGCGCGCAGCGATCGAAACGTGGCTAAATGAGAAAGGGAACACCACAGACCCTCTGACTCGAAAAGAGATGACCGCTGCAGACCTCCGACCAAACCTCGTCGTGAAAAGTATGATCGATGAATGGTTGAAAACAAGTTCGCATCTACAGTTCGACGATCAGACTACACCTGCCGGTCCTTCAGGAACGATCGACGGAGCAAATGACCACTGCGAAGCGCCATACATCCCACAGGCACATGCCGACGATCGGCATTCATCTGCTGGCCAGTCCGGTCGTTATTTAGAAACGGGCGATGGAATAGAGGAATCCGACGATGAATTATTAACCAGTCGTTCAGAACTCCCACATATCGACGATCAGACTACGTCTGCCGGTTGTTCAGGAACGATCGACGGAGCAAATGACCACTGCGAAGTGCCATCCATCCCACAGCCACATGCCGACGATCGGCATTCATCTGCCGGCCAGTCCGGTCGTTGTTTAGAAACGGGCGATGGAATAGAGGGATCCGACGACGGTTTATCAATAAGTCCAGAACTCCCACATGTCGACGATCAGACTACATCTGCTGGACCCTCTTCAAAGGAGGGTAACGGAGCGGAGGGCTCCGACGACAAAATAAAGCTCCGCCGATACCCCTCCATCGAGCATCCAGGAAAATACACCACCCAATACCGCTCCGACTTTTACGTTCCCACTTATTTAGATATTGACACCATCAGTAGAAATATGGACTTTGTCGCCCTGGTGTGGGTAATAGATGGAGGCAGAGAAGTGCAGGAGCGATGCAAAGCAGCGAGGAAATTATATTTGCACTCCAAAACAAATACACAGAGGCGGAATGCTATCGCAGAGGCTGGTGGCATTGTCTCGCTGATAGGTATGCTGGGAGTTGACATTCCCGAGGTAGAGGAGGGAAAGACAGCGGCGCTGAAGGCTTTGAGACAACTATCTTATGAAGACAATCTGCGGTCAATCATCGTATACTTCGACGGATTTTCACCCCTTCTCCCTTTTCTGAGTGCTGACAGGAAGAAGGATGACAAGACAGCCGCTGCGGGCATCATACGAAACTTATTCTGCATCGAAATTCTTAGGCGTTCGCTCCTAGGATCGGACAAAGCTGGAGGCTGCAACATACATTTACTGCTGATTGGTATGCTGCGGGATCATCCTGGCTGCAACAAGGAAGGGACTGCACATGCAACCCGCGCTCTGATGAGCATGTGTGCTGATGACGAAACCTCTAGCAATCTTATTGTAGCAGCAGGTGGCGTACCAGCATTGGTCAGTTTACTGATCGACTACAATTGCACCGTAGATCATGAACATGCTCGAGCATCTCGTGAGAAAGTTCGGGGATATCATATTCCAACCTTGAGCAATTCTTTCGGATATGCCGAGGATGAAGCGTCGACAAAAGCAGATGCAGCAGGGGCATTAGTGACCTTGACAACCAACGCCTTGATGTCCATGTCAAAACTGACACAACCTGATGCTGCAAAGGAGTGTGCTCCGTCACGCTGGATTTTATATCACACTCTGTTCTCCGACGTCGAGCATGCCATCCCATTGCTGAACAAACTGCTTGAATATGGCACGACGCAGGGAGTGATCAATGCAGCAGGTGTTCTAACGAACCTCGCAGTAGCTGACATATATAGTGGCTTGCTCTTGAAACCGATGAGACGTGGTATCGTAGAAGCAGGCGCGATTCCAGTTTTGGCAAAGCTGGCAAAATGCAGCCCAGATCCAGAGTTGCGTGCCAGTGCGTGTCGCACTTTGGATAATCTGATGCTTGATGAATGTCTACAGCCTAGCATCAAGGGAACACTAGACTCCGTTGGTTCGAAATCGAAACTACCATTATCAGAATTCTTTCAGTCAAATCTGAAACATTCAGTATCACCCGCACGGCTATTTTCATCGAAGTTCTTCTATACTGCATGAGTTTTCATCTGCTGGCTTTGGTTACCACACATCCCACCGGCATCGGTAGTGTGCACAACAATGCGTATATGCAGCAGAACTAACCCCCCTCTCGGGCGCAGCGAGAGTAAACGTTAGATCCAATAACTAGGAACGGTGTTATCCCATCAAACACAATAAGGAAAGTAGTGAACGTGTATAACAGCTGCTACGGATTACGCACAAATAATTTGACGAGGGGTCACCAGTAGAGTGCATTGAGCATCACAGGGTCAACTCGTAAAACAGAAAGTATTCGAGGTGACCAGATGTTTGAGATTGATATGCAGTATGATAATAAATAGCCGTGATTTCTCTTACCCTGTATTAAGTGGTTGTCATCTACACAGCAGACAATATTACAAACCTTCAAAAACGTTACAGTGGTATGTAGAGCATAATTATGTCTCACCAGCCGGATACGCTAACGAGCGAGGAGGAAATCCTCGTTGGCCTTGCTAAATGTGTATATATTGTGAGATATTGTGTTTAAACGAAGCATGCACACTACAGACCGTGTATATTAAGGTCCCACAACCGGGGGGTCATATTTGAGCAAATATGATTTATATCAAAATTCGATGCATCGGGTCATCCTAGACATATAGGAAACTTGGTGAACAAAACTAGTCACATAACGAGGAAAATTTGTCCGTTATTATTGTCCGAAATTTCCCAAACTTAAGCATATATTTCAACAAAACTTTGAATGGCTAACATCTGCGATCTAAACAGTTTCAGATCTTGCTCAGCTACTACGACCCCGTGTTTGTGGGACCTTCTTGATATTGATCAGCCAGCGTGTATACATGAGGCGCTGCAAAACTGTACTACGGTATAATTTATAGCATCTTGATTTAATATACTGTGTATACTTGTATCCGTACATCCCCAATGCACTTTTACATTACCCCTTCGCGCCAGGAGAAGCACCTCGTGTCAAGTCACGGTCCGCTGCACTATCAGATGCGCATGTGGTTGCCACGTGCAATGAGTGGGTTGTGGTAAAGCAGAGTTGGTTTACAATAGAATGGGAGAGAGCCTTTTACCTTGTGCATGTATATAATAATATGACAACGGACGCTAATGATGATAACACTGGCACATCGGTATCATTTGAATGTCACCATATTTATTTATAAATACATACCAAATCAGTAAAAAACGCCACTCGTCATGGAGGGTCAGTCCATCCATGCGACACGTGCACATAGCTATTGGTTCGACTGTTATTTTAGCATTAGAATATTCTAGATATGTATCATATTATCACTCGCGGTATAATTAGGGTTCGCAATAATCTCCATTTCCCCATCACATCTGAGGTGCCACAGCCAGGACTGACCGACGATACCGGTAACGTATAGACTCCCCACGCCTAATACAATCCCCATGTTATTTTGTTATATCGGCTTTAGACATCTGTGCCAGCCTTGCACAATGAAAACGTGGATGATTAGGTCACCTATTATGATTATACAATACGACACGCCTTCTGCGCATGCAAGTAGGGCATCGTTGGAAAAGGTGCTTCAAAATTGGATACATCACAATTCCAACAAGACGGTGGCGCGGAAGGTGCGCCATCACATACAATTTAATTACACTCTGTTGATTAATCACATACAATCTATATATGATCACTCAAGTGTATGTAGTGCAGCTCATGACACAAATCAATACACCTTTGAACAATACAGTAGCGACCTGCCCGTGTGTGATAACTACAGCAGTTGTTGCCTACATAATGAAAAGAAAAAAAAAAAAAAAGAAAAAAAACCACGCCCGTCGGGCGTATGAGTAAATTAATTTCCCCGGCCCTACTCTGGGCCGGATGCCTACATAATGCAGTTATATTGTATATTCCCAGTGAACAATCTGTTCTTGACGATCACATGCAGGTATTACTTCAACAACTATATTTTAAGGGTGCGCAATGTCAAAACGGCGGCCCCCATGCATGTCTTCATACTGAAACATAAGCATAGGTGTGCCAGGGAACAATAGCCCGGCCAAGCCATTCGATTGGCATATTGTATTTATGCATACTGGGGCAGTGAGATGGCAATGGGCTCGGAAGGGGACTCCCGAGCCATTGACTTCGTACTATGGGGAGCGAAAGCCTGGACTTGATTATAGCTGGCAGCATATTATCGTACACCCTTCTGGTGCGCTACGCCGCTGGGAGCGTAATAGGGGCGGCGGCTGGTTTCTAGAAGACGCCACTCAGTTGAAGGCGCCGGTAGCGCCATTCTCATTACCGATTAGCCGCGTTGGGATCGCGTACTGGAATCCGACGATTGTGATTGACGATGACGAATATCATGGAATTCCCTACCAGGGGCGTAAGCCTACACACTCAGCGTCTACGAACAGTGAAGATTCGGGTACAGGCGCTGTGTCCTGGAGTAAGGAGAAGTTACCAGATTCTGATGACAATGATGACGCAGGTGTCACTAACAGTAAGGAGAAGCTACCAGATTCGGATGACAAAGATGACGCGGGTGTCATACATGACATGGACACTGCCAGTCCGAAATGGGAGCCAACTTCGCCTGAATATGATGACACCGAGGATGACGTCAGCGAGTTCGATGACTTGGTAGCTGACGATGCTGAAGAACAAGCTGAAGCTCGAAGGTTGAAGAGACTGGGACTGCAATTGATCATGGATGAGAAGGGTGAACTTCACTGGGTACCAAAGGGCACCTCCCCGACCTCACCTGTTCAGCCCGATGATCAGCCTATTACCGAGCAGAAGTCTGAGGCCATATCTGAGGATGCCCCAGCCTCTGTGGTGGAGACTGTTCATGCACCACCGAAGAAACCTTATGGGTCAGATACTGGATTGACTTCAATGGGTGAGAATAAGGCTGGGGTGTCTGAAGAGACGAAGAGGCAACCTAGGAAATATCCGAGATGTTGGACACATGAGTATATAACTCAATTGAAGTATTCCATAAGAAGTGACAGTGATGAAGAAGAAGGGCTTGACGTGGCTCCTCGTAGGAAGAAAGCAAAGATCAGCAAGGGACAATGAAATCAACTGTCTTGATTAGGATTGTCCAAATGCAGATTCTCTGATTAGGATTTGTATAGGTGGCAGATGATGATATGCCAGCCGACATGGGACAGATCGATTAGAGAATATGAACTGCGCGCCTTGAAAGTATAAGACTTGAATATTGCCCATTTGGAGGCTGTTCTAACTTGAAGTAACTATTTGGAGGAGCTGTTGCTCAACCTGTTAATTTACTGGTCAATCTTTCCTGCCATAAAGATATTGCAATTGCTTGAATTGTAGCCTTGTTCAACTGTTTATCTAGAACATTGCAATTTTGTACACTGCAAAATTGCCGACTACGGACCTGTGCCCCAAGATTGAAGCAAGATTTACCTCTGACTGACCCTTGAGCTCAGGCTCGGATACAGTCACGTGCTCAAGAAGTCTTCACTTGGAAGTGGTATTGCTCTGCGCCCTTTTTGCCCCCTGACTTTCACCCTGCATGCAAACAGGCGATTTTTCAAAACTGTTATGCTGCAAAGTGGTCAGAAAGTGGGAAAAGAAGCCGCCAGCAACTCAGATTTACCGGGATTAACAGCCAGATTGACCCGAACGGAGAGTGAAAAGTGGATCAGTGGCAGATTGAGAAAAAGAGGACCTCGGAGACCGTTTTAACGTAGACACAAAAATTCTAGACGTTTCTTGATAGTTTTTTTGTCGTTTGGAACCTGGCCCCGAGACCTGGGTCCTCATAGATCGCTACATTTTAAATTCGGATGGCCAACCGGCACGGCAGAGCAAAAAAATTAGACCAATTTGAGCCCAGCAGACTACATAGAAGGAAACGGGAGCCCAGAAGGATAGTTTTCCATTTTTTTTATATCCTTTGAAGGAAAAAAATAGTCTCCAATACTGGGTCCTGGCCAATTAGTCTGGATTGCTCCGGGATGGCCGCCAAGAAGAAATTAGCCAAACTGCCGATCGACACTCCATTTTTTGAAATTTGGCCACCAAAACTTGCATTTCACTCTGGAAAGCATATTTCGTTATTCACCACGACTTCCACTGCTACAAGGAAATATTTTTCTGAGTGTTCTGGGGGGATTTGCCAAATTGGACAGATTTGACTTCCCCAACGGTCAGATTTGCACTTTGTCACTCTTAATTTCGACATGATGCAAAACGCTAACACGGGACGCTCACCTCCAACGTCGCCTACGTCGACTCCTCGGCGTACAAGGGGACGACAGGCCAGCCCGCGCAGCACGAGAGGTGCTGCCGCCACTGGGACCACTGGCAAGGGGGCGAAGGGCACCTACAAGGCGCCCTCTCCGGGTCAGCCGCCACCGGCTGCGACAGCAGCAGGTGCGCCAAGCTTCCAGATTCCCAAGAAGAAGTCGACCCTGTCAGCTGATGCTACTGAGTTTAACAGCGTGACTCCTCTGGCTCTGGACTCTGGAACCGCTTGTGTGACACCTTCCCTGGAGGAGGCTGTAACGGTACCTAAACCGCACCCTAATCCGCCCCTGCGTCATGCAAGAGCGGCGTCACCAAGGGTGCTGACTGTTGACACCCCTGGTGCAGGGCGAAACATGAGGGCGACTCCCCAGCGGTATGTCAACTTGACCTCTCCTTCCCCTGGCATCCTGCGATTGCCAGAAAGCCGCGACCTGAGCCCTCCAGCTCCGCGTCAGCGAAGCCCGCTTCGGACTCGAGACCGGACCCCGCCACCGCCGCGCCGCAGGAGCCCACCACGGACGCGCGACATGAGTCCTCCAGCGCCAAGACCGCGAAGTCCTTTGAACCCCTACAGGACTCCACACACTTGGTCTGGAGCTACGGTGATGACCTCCCCGCACGGCCAGCTGCCCACGCCATTCGGCGAGAACGCGCTTCAGGCTGAGTCCGCGGGAGCAGCCTCTGTGGGACAACCTCTACCGGCTGACCGACCACCTCGCGACCCGATCGCCGTGCGCGAAATGACCGAGGTCAAAATTGCTGCATGTGAGCAGGACATGCAGAATGAGGCGAATGAGCAGAAACCAGGACTTCGTCAATTTCCTTCCCGCTCTGATGTGGCCAACTGGCGAAAGCGCCAGCAGCCGGGTGAGAATCTCGCCTGGACTCCGCGCCCTAACCAAGGGGGTGTGGGGGCAGCGGGGAGGTCAGAGGACACGCACCAAAGCATGGCTGGCGAACTCATGGCACACTCAATGCATCCAACTCCCTCCTCAACAAGCTACGGGGAGGTGGGGGCAGCGGGGAGGACAGGTGGCTCCGGCTTGACAGGTGGCCCACGCCACATAAGCATAGCATGTTCTGAGCATTCGCTGACCTCACCAATTACCGATACCGTTACAGAACCTAAGGTGATCGGTGACTCTATGGCAAGGTTATCGGTGACTTTCGAGTCCGAAATAGACAGCGAGGCAACTTCACTGACGCCCTCACTGACTCAGGCGACTACGGAGGCGGCTACGGTTACGGATATGCTCGAGTCCCTGTTGAACTGCGAGTCCAGACCTTTGACTACCTCGCTGACCTCAACTACTACGGATATGCCCGAGTCCCTGTTGAACCGCGAGTCCAGACCTTTGACTACCTCGCTGACCTCAACAACTACGGATATGCCCGAGTCCCTGTTGAACCGCGAGTCCAGACCTTTGACTACCTCGCTGACCTCAACAACTACGGAGCAGCCAGTCAGCTCAGTCAGTTACGCAGACCTCGCACTCAGGCGTAGCATTGGAATCGCAGCCTACCAGCCGCATCTTAACCGCAACCTACCAGTCATCGACCCCCCTTCTCAAGCAGATGTCCTCAGCAGAATTCCAGTCAGAAACTTACCTCTGAACTCAGACTCAGTGAACCAGCTTTCTCGCCGGGAGAGGCGCCATCGGAGATGGGAACAGAACCAGCAGCGCCTGGCAGAACAGCGCAGAGCACTCTTCTCTGACCCCGCCTCAGCCAGAACGCCCTCAGATGCCTCTGTCCCCGCACTGAACTCTCGGCATCAATCCCTAATGCAGAATCAGATGATGTTAGAGGTATCAGAGTACATGCAAAATCTGCATCAGCAAGTGCTCCAACACTATCCACATCTGACTTCAGTTCTACCAGCAGTGGGCGCTCCACCTATGACGCCCTACCCGCACACCTTAGGATGGGCGAGCGGTTTACCAGGTGCACCGGCGCCAGCAGCTGGATCAGGTCCCTGGCTGGTACCAGCACCGGCTCAACCGGCTCCAGCACCGGCTCAACCGGCTCCAGCACCGGCCCAACCGGCTCCAGCACCGGATCATCCGGCGCCGGCACCATTTCAGCCAGATCCACCGGCTACCGGCTCGTCGCCCTCTGACTCCGCTGAGCCTGATCAACCGTCACCAGGAAACTCGCCCCCGCCTTCAGACAATGGTGAACCACGACACCGGCGTCTAGACGTGTTGTTATGGACTTTAGAAGGAGCCTCCTTCTGGTTGAGAAATCACCTGTCCTCTTCCTCCGCAGTTACTGTCAGCCACGGCGCTGAGGCACAATACTCTTACCGACTGCCAACCATGCCTGGAAGCGCCAGTCACTTCATAACCGATACCAATCGGATTTGGATGACTATGCGGCACATCGGAGTGGACATCCAAGACCTGGCGCAGAATGGGTCAGTGCATACTCCTGTGCGCCTGACTGAGATTGAGGACAGTGACGCTTTCACTCTGGAAGTGGAGAAAACGCAAGTGGATGAAGCGCGGCGTTGCGCGGAAAGCCGTACAGGAACTCAGCAGAGACGCCTGCCCTTGTACTCATGGGTAACCATCGCGGAAAATGCCTTAGAGTCCGAGCTGACAGAATTTGACCCCCTGGGACTCCAAATCTGGGCAGCATTTTCATCTTCCGAGGCGTACTTGTTTAGAGGAATGGCGGCTGGCAACCAACCAACTTCCGCCACAGTCCCGGCTAGACTGGGCGTCAATCGGTTTCCCTCTGGTGTTCCCAGCGCAGCAGAGTACAGATCGCCTGGAAATTCCTTGCCAGCGGCCCCGGGACTCCTGCCAGTAGACCAGCGCCTTTCTCAATTCCCAGGGCACCACGATCTTATGGGAGCGGCTTCCCCAAGTGATGTCTACCGAGAATCCAAGGCAGTGGCTGATGTGCTCAAGCTGATCAGAGACATTCCTATGTACCCCTCCTCCGCTGACCTAATCACCACTGACGCAGATATTGCCGCGCTTCCACCTTTTTCTGAAGCGCTGGTCAATTTTCTGTCAATGGGCGTAGTCACCTTCGCCCTGGGTCGCATGAGTGCTTATCGCCTAGACCTAACCATGATCACCATGCCGGAGATCTTGAAGGAAGTGGCTCAACGCAAACTACAGCCGCGATCCCTAACTTTTCTCAAGCAAGGTGGGATGATGAACTCGGAGGCCTGGAACCGGCGTTACGCCACTTTGGCGCCTTTCCTGGCCGACGTAGCCAGGAGCGTACTGGATGACATCGCGCTGGTAGGACTAGCGGGGACAGTGATGCGCATGGCGCAGCGACGAGAAGAGACTGCGCGTTTGTTCGCTACTCGTCGGGTATCCTGGCACGAGGTAGTCCAGTTATTGGCAGACGCCATGCCCAACTGCCACGCCATCAGCCAACAGCAGCTATTATATCAGTTCTGGTCTGGACTGCGACTGAAGCAAGCTGTCATGGATCGCCTTATTGAGGATCGGTTGGATCTGCAAAGTCCAGCAGATTGGGAAAGCAATCATCCCGGATCCACCGCGCTGCAGCATATCATCACTGTGGCCACCAAATTGGAGCGCAGTGAAGCTCTGACCGCAGCACGAACCTCTCCCGTATCAGCACCTGCGAACCGAAGTCCTGCCTGGAGGAATGGTCGCTCGTCCTCCAGACTTAACGCCGTGCAGGACGCTGGGGAGGAAGATGCTACTGACCCCGACCCCGCCGACCTCAGGGTGCAGCACGCCGTGCCGCCCAGCCCGGCGGGATTGACCAGACCGCCACGCCGATGTTACGTCTGCAACTCTGACTCCCATTTATGGGCTAACTGTCCCGACGAGGCCAAGAAACGAGCCTGGATTGCTGACGCCCCAGCTCGTTTGGCACGCCGCCGCGCTACAAATGAATCTCATATCGCAGCGCTGGAAACAGAATGGGAGGATTTGGAAGAGGAAGCGGAAGCGCTGGAGTATTTTCAGAACGAGGAATCGGCCGCAGCGTCCTCCTCGGGTCAGCAATCTGCGGAAGAGGAGGACTGAGTGTCTTCCTGCCGGCGGGACGCCGGCGACAGGGCGGTATGGGTGACCGCCCCTGGGCAAGGAGTACAGCCTTCGCCCACAACCGGGGGAATATCCAGCAAGAGCCTCCGCCACCCCCCAACCCTCTGGCCGCTCGAGGGTACGGATTCACCTGGTCTGCCGATCAGAGGCGACAGCGCCATCTCGACAGAACCAGAACCCTACGGGATGAACCCTCGTTGACCAGTACCGCTGTTTACACAGCGAACCTTTCCACTGAGCAGGGCCGGCGAGAACATCACTTAGTGTCCCGGCGCCATCAGCGGTCGCCACGAAGGTCACCCACTTCGTCGCCTGAGCGCTCCAAGCCTCCCGTTATGTTCAGTGTAGATCGCTCCCTTGGAACTGGTGATCGCCGTCGGGCTCCACAACGCGAGCGTGGCGAAACGCCCCGCGTTGACCCCACAGACCCTAACCCTAACCCTAACCCTAACCCTAACCCTAACCCTAACCCTGAGGCATCAGTACTGGCAGCACTGGATGAGGATGAGGGTCAGGAAGAGGAGACCCAGTGGACCTTCAACCCACTCAACACCCCCTGGCGGAACACTCCTCGACCGCGGGTACCGAGAAAAGCTCCGGTGGAGCGTATGCGAGCCTTGAGGCAGCGGATTCAGGATGTAGCGCTACCCGCGGTTTCACACCCTCTGGACGACAGTGGGGAGGAAGGGGGTGGAACTTCAAAAACTGGCCCAGCTTCAGAACCCCCACCTTTTAAACTTCGACCCGAGGTGTTTCCTTCGACGTCTCGACCAGCAGCGTGTCCAGCCTTGGCAGAGAGGGCGTCCTTAAGCGCAGAGAGCACTACGAGTGCAGCGCGCAAGCGCACTGGAAAACCTCGCAGCAGCACTCCGAAGACGGTACGAGACCGACTGCAGCATGAGGCAGAGGTTACGAGGCTGGGAGATGAACCACCAGGACTTCGAGCAGAGTCACTGGCGGATCGCACGCGTGCTTGGAGAGAGATGAAGCACCCGGAGCACATGGCCGCGGCAGCGCTGGTAAAGGAGAATGAGAAATGGAGAAATGCATGGGTACCTGAAGGGTGGCGCAGATATCGCCGCCGCTGGTACAGATGGCATGGGAAGGTCACCCCTGACCTAACGATAACCGAAGGAGCAGTTCAGCTATCTCTGGAGACCGAGTGCGGTACTATCCCAGGTTCTGGTGGAGATGTAGGAATTCCAGACGCCTGGTGCAGTCTATACCGGGTGCACCAATGGAACCAGCGAGAAAGGGAAGCTGCGGAGGAGGCTGCTCACCTGGCTCTACCCTCAACGGCAAGTGGTGATTCACTCTCCCTGGACTCAGCGGAACCATCAGATGCGAATCCAGCGACAACTCTGGATTTGACCTTATCTCCATCCAGTTCTCAGCCCGCAACTTCTGGGGACATTTCAGACCTCGAGGACTCCCAGCGGTCGCTCAATTTCACGCAGCAGTTGATGGAGCGACAGCTGGCCGCCGCCAGATCGGAGAACAATCCAAGTGTGCTGACAACGGTGACAGAAGGAGTGGAGCCGACTCCCCTGAAAACCATCCAGGAGGAAACCCACCTGGAACTGCTACTGACCATTCAGAAACAGCAACGCCATCGTCTGCGGCCGATCCTGGAAGGTAATGAAGCAGTGGCAGCACCAGCGAACGTCACCAACGCCCAGGCGGCACCGCGGGAAGAAGAACCCCCCTCGTTCACTCAAAAGTCCGAACCAGAGGACAGCGCTGGGGAGGAAGAGGAGGAGAAGATGTCCATCCAACCTCTTCGCTCTTACCCTCTGGAAAGCCGCACGCAGAGCCGCGCCAGACGACGCGCTCAGGGACAAGAGCGACGCGCTAAGGAGCGGCAGCTACAAGCTGATCGCGACCTGGAAGGTGGATGGTACTTTGGTCCGGATCCTCGTTCGCAGCCTGCACCACCGCGCACAAGACCTATCCGGTCTAAGCAGCGCGTACCTTTGCATCACCCAGTGCGCGCAGCCATCTGTGCACATCTGCGACGCGATGGTCAAGTAATGTGGAACCAGGACAGTCAGCTGACTGCGATTCGGGACAAAGAGGGAACGCTGCTATTGGTGTTCTGGGCCTTGCTGAAGGGACAGCGAGTGCGCGTGCTGGTGGATTCGGGTGCCTCGGATGAATTCATCTCGAGTGAGTGCGTCAAGAGATTGAACCTCACAGTTCGCGCTAATGGGATGCCGCTGAACGTTACCCTCGCGGATGGGTCAGTGCAGACCTCTGCGCAAGTCGCTTACGGCAAGCTGACCGCCGAGACTTCCGAGGGGACTTACTCCGAGGTCATCAAGATGCGAGTACTTCCTTTGGGCATCAAGGTGGACATTGTACTCGGAGGAAGGTGGTTGAGACACCTCTCGCCGGTCACGCTGGACTATGATGGGTGGGGATCGGTCAAGTTTCGCCAGCATGGCAAATCCGTGCGGATACGGGGATGTTCGCCAGGGCGTAGCCCTACACGCAAAGGCGAGAGAACCGCGATGGCTCTGGAACCGATGGTAATGTTATCAGCGGCTCAAGCGACCAAGGAGATCAAAGCCTATCGGCGCAGATATGCGGGAATGGACAGTGCCGCGACACCCCACGACATCTTAGTGGCCTATGCGACACCTCTGGTAGGGACTTCGATGTTATCAGCGGTGGCCACCAGCGAGAATTTGGAGGACCCTTCAATCTCCCCCGAGTGGAGAAAGAAGTTTCAGAAGCTGATCGAGTCCTTTTCACCTCGAGTAATTAGCGAAGCGCTGCCCAACTTTGACGCCCTGCGAAAAGATGAAGTGGCCCACGTGTGACTGCAAGAGGGATGGAATGGCATCGCGCCCGCTAAGAGGCCCTACAAGATGTCCATGGTGGAGCTGACTCAATTGCGAGAACGCCTGGATGAACTCCTGAGCAAGGGCTACATCAGACCTTCCTCAAGTCCGTTCGCTGCACCAGTGTTGATGGTTCCCAAGCCTGGGAAACCTGAAGTACTCAGAATGGTCTGCGACTTCCGAGCCATCAACAGCCTGACTGTCAAGGACAAATATCCACTTCCCGACATTCAGCAGTTGTTCGACTCCATGCATGGGGCCAAGTACTTCTCCTCCTTCGATGCGGTCGATGGATTCTGGCAGATGGCTATGGCGTCTGAGGATGTGGAAAAGACGGCGTTCACTTCTCCCTATGGCTCGTATGAGTGGTTGGTGATGCCCATGGGGTTGACCAACAGTCCTTCCTGCTATCAGAGACGCATGCAGCGCGCTCAGGGACATCTTCCTTTTGTAAGAATATTCCTGGACGATTGTATCCTCTTCAGCAACACCTTGGAGGAGCATCTTTCACATCTCCAGCAATTTCTCGAAGTCTGTGAGAACCAGGGTATCTACCTCAAAGAGTCTAAGTGTCAACTATTGCAGACCCAGATACGCTTTCTGGGGCACGTGATCTCACGGGAAGGAAGTCAGCCTCAACATGACAAGCTGGCCGCCATCAGGGACTGGCCCGCTCTGGAAAACGCCACGCATGTGCGCCAATTTTTGGGGTTGGCTGGGTACTACCGGCGGTACATGCGGGGCTTCTCTGAAGTAGCACAACCCTTGACTCAGCTCACCAAAGGGGATGTCGCTTGGCTATGGGGACCCATGCAGCGTTGGGCTTTCGAGGAGATTAAGAAGGCGCTATGTTCTTCCCCCACTCTGGCGCTACCCGATATGAAAGCGGCAGCCGAAGGACGGCATCCTTTCGTGGTACAAACTGACGCCAGTGGAGTGGCACTAGGGGGAGTACTGATGCAAGACGTAGGAAATGGATTGCAACCTATCGCCTTTGAGAGCAGACAGTTTAATGGAGCCGAGCAGAACTACCATGCTGGCGAAAGAGAACTCTGCGCTCTCCATCACTGCACTACGCAAACTTGGCGACACTACCTCATTTGGACTGAGTTCCAATTGCAGGGTGACCACAAGCCCCTAGTCTGGTTAATGGCACCCGGACAACCTCTCAGCCGACGCCAAGCCCGATGGTACATGGATCTAGTGGAGGTAGGGGTACCCGAGATGGAATACATCCCTGGGGCGCTACTCTGGGTTCCAGACGCTCTGTCCAGACGACCCGACTACAAGGAAATTTCCGCGAGAGAAGGACTGGTAGAAGCTGGCTTTGTGCATCCGGTTACTGGGAAACCGCAGCGACCTCCCTCGGCCGCAGACACTGCCAGCAAGTTTCGACCTGCAGCTGGTAAAGAGTCCCGCCAAGGACGCGCGCCCCTGGGAGTGGTAGATCCCAACAAGTTGAAGGAGCGCAAGTCCAACAGCGCCAAAACCAAAGAGCCTGAACCAGTCCTCGCGCACAGTGGGACTCTCACCTGGATGGACTCCCCTCAACTCTGGATGGACGCCTTACATACCCTGCAGCTGGCCGAAACTGGGTACGAGAAAGCCACCCTGGCAGTTCAGACGCGCTCTGGCAAACTGACAGCATCATCACCCCCTTCTCCCAGGAAGACCCCTGTTGATTTCTCAGCAACGCCGAAGTGCAGCGAGGCTTCAACCAGACTCCTGGAGCCCAGCGATCGACAGGACTGGAAGTTCCGGGCGGACATGTTCGACTTCTTGAGTCAAGAATATGGACCCTTCGAGGTGGACGCCGGTTGCGACTTGGGAGGAAAGAATCGTCAGGTCAACCGCTACTGGACGGACTGCTTGAAGGAAAACTGGCGAGGGTTGAACGTCTGGTGTAATCCTCCCTTCTCCTCCAACCATTTGACCATCGAGGCCGTACTGAGGAAATATGTGGAAGAATGGCGTCTGGACCCTGAGAATACTTCAGCTCTCTTCGTCCTTCCTGACTTTCAATCTCGCATGCCCCAGTGGCGGCAGTTGTTCAGATCTGCGGGAATGAGAGTGGAGTACATTATTCCTACCCATGACGCTCAAGGAGAACCTGTGCAGATGTTCGCCGCCCCGGATGAAGCCCTTCTGGATCTGCCTTGGCCCCTGCTAGTGGTGTACGCCCCTCCAGCTCGACAGCGTGTCAAGCGGGAAAGGAAAACGAGTTCCCCCCCTCCTATCGTGCGTACTGGAGAAGCGGCCAGCGTTCGAGACCTGCATCAGCAGATATCAGGAGGCCAGTTCCTCAAAGCGCTGCAAGCGGAATATGGGCGACCTGGTCCCCTCCAGACTCTAAGGAAGGAAATCCAAGAAGCTCCGCATCAACGCACTCGTGACTTCTGCGTAGTGGGAGATGTGTTGTGGAGGGTGAGCGCTGGGCGCTATCAGTTGGTACTGGGGGAAGATTCACCCCTCCGTGAGGTAGTGCTGCAAGAGGCGCATGCATCTGTTTCAGCTGGACACGCGGGCAGGGACAAAACTCTGGAACGAGTACTGCGACTCTTCTGGTGGAAAGGGGCAGCAGAAGATGTGGGACGCTGGGTTTCATCTTGCACTATCTGTCAAGCGGTGCGACCGAGAAATTCCTACCCGGATGGATTGCTGAACCCACACACTATTCCTACGCGACTATGGCAAGTGGTGAGTGTGGACTTTGTCACTGGACTGCCAGTCACGGCGCGGAATCACGATGCCTTTGCTACTTTCACATGTAAGCTCAGCAAAATGGTTCACATCATCCCGTTGAACTTCCAGGACAGCTCCGCTGAGGTTATCGCTCGAATCTACTTCGACCACATCTGGAAACTACATGGCACCCCTATGAAGATTGTCTCTGACCGCGAGCCTCGTTTTCAGGATGCTATGTGGAAGGAATTGATGAGACTTATGGGAACTAAAGTGGCCTCCACCACACCTTACAACCCTCGTTCGGACGGACAAGCTGAACATACCAACCGCGTGGTAGAAGACATGCTAAGGTCCTTCGTAGGCAGCAATCCAGAGGACTGGGATTTGTGGTGTGCCAACGTAGAGTTCGCCATAAACGATACGCGGAGCGATGTAACCGGCTTTACCCCGTTTGAGTTGGTCTTGGGGCACTCGCCTATGTCGCAACTGGACTTGTTCCTGCAAGCGGCGGCTGGACAACACTCCAAGCGTAAGGGTGGAGAAGGTACGGCACACGAGATGGCTAGTAAATTCGCGGCTCAACTAGAGGACGCCCGCACTAAGCTAGAACTGGCACAGCAACGCCAGCGACATCAGTTTGACCAACGTCACACCGCCAAATCCTTTCAGTTGGGAGACTTGGTCTGGGTAGATGCCAAGCATCTCACGGAAAATATCATGAACCGCGAATCCTTCAGGAAGCTGGGACCTCGCCGGCACGGGCCCTTACCCATCACCGAGAGGTTCTTCAGCGACCAGCAGCGAGAGCTACCCGAAATTGACAGAGGTGCTCCGGTGGCTTACCGGCTCAAGTTACCCCCAAAATGGCGTATCCACGATGTTTTTGCGCAGCATCGCCTCAAGGAATACCGCACCGCGGATGAAGCCTTTGCGCTGCGTCGACAAATACCTACTCCTGCCAAGGTTCTCGTGGATGGACAATCCCAGACCCATCTGTCTAAGATTCTGGCTCGAAGAGTGAAACCTATGAAAGGAGGCAAGGAAGTAGAAGAATTTCTGGTTCGCGGGACTGGGTACTCTAACGCTCATGACTCCTGGAAGACCCGTGAGTCGTTGAACTACGGGGGTGAACTCGAACAGCTCACGGAGTTCGAACACCTGAGACTATCACGAGAAGGACAAGCCCGGGAAAAAGCCTTACAGGAGGTCAGAATGCAGCGGAAGCAAAGGCGGGAACGCGTCGGAGCTTTAACTTTCCTGGACACC